>APFE030161664.1:14743-25134 GCA_000404065.3 Pinus taeda
ATTCTCCGGTAACTAAGTCAGAAGTATTTAAATTCATTGTTTAATATTATTATTATATTATTTAATTTAATTTTAAATGTAATGGATTTTTTTTTCCTACTAATATGAGCCAATAACGGTTGTTTTATTTTAGATTTAATATGCTATATAAATTGGTACACCAGGAAAGGAAGTGGCAACTCCCACATCAATTTTTAGGTCTCGTTTAGCGATCTAACGCTCAGGAGATTTAGGTCTTGCCTCCTCTATGTTCTCCTGGCAGCTCCCCTCGGAGCACCGAGGTGCTCGGTTGCCCGGGCATAACCCTTGCCTCTCCTACCTCCATGAAGGAGTTGGATGATGGTTTTGAGGTCCCCTCCTTTTGTGATATGGTTACTAGTTGACAGTAGGATCATGAATCTTATTTTTTCACCAAGCTAGCTTCATGCACAACCTTTCACTCCTCCAGAACGAGCCCTGAAGCAAGGGCTAAACGAAAGGAGAAAGGGAAAAATTTAGAGGCTCAAATAATCACAGGCACCACCTCTGCAAATGCTTCAGCAACGTTGGAAATAGAGACCATCGAGGAATAGTTGCAAAAGGCGAGAACAAAACTAAGAAGCAACTGGCACCCAAAAGCCAAAAAAATCTCAGAGTTAGAAATTCAAGGCCCTGGGGTAGCTGTGTATAGAGACTATATGCAAGAACATGCAGTAATATGTAAATTCATAGGCATTTGGCCCATAAACAAAGCACTAAATTGGTGGACTCAATCCAAATGGAAACCAAAGGGAGAAATCATACTACAACTAGGCTTAAAGGGGTTTTTTACAATCATCTTCGATCTCTTAGAAGACAGAGATAGGATAATTGAGGGAGGACCCTGCTTCTTCAACTATGCAAGACTGTATATGAGATTATGGGAAGAAAACTTCACTTCGGAGAAAGAGGATTTCACTAGGGTCCGAATATGGGTTCGCCTCTACTCCATGCCAACTGATTATTGGGCTCGATCAGTCCTCAAAGGCATTGGAGACCAACTAGGTGAATATATAAAAAAAAAATGAGGCCACACGAAACAGACATTATGTTTCATATTCTAGAATATGTGTTTACATAAATGTCTCAGGAGCCCTTCCCGAGGCCATAAGACTGGTATTCAGGGATGAGGTCTAGCTCCAGAGCATTGATTATGAACACATCCCATTCCGGTGTAGAAAATACCATGAGCATGGACACCTCTTTAGGGTCTGTCCACAAAATAAAATACCTCAAAGGAGTGAGCATGTTAGTAAGAAAAAGAATGAGCATGGTTTCACTAGAGTAAGCACATGGAACAAAAATAGCAAGAAAACAAACAAAAAGAAAGAGCAGCACCAGGCAGCTAGCCTAAATAAATTTGAAGCTCTGAATAAATTGCAAGAACAACCGCTCTCAAACAGCTCAAATGACGAGGAGGCCAAAGAGGATAAAAAAACATAGCAAACCAGAGGCAAGAGGATCATTACTTGGAACACAACAACACGGAAGACGATAATTTACAGGAAGATACAAAAATGGAACAAGTATTGGTGGACTTTACCCTGGAGGAAAACACAATAGAATAGGCATTGGAAGGAGTTGAGCTCTTATGAGTCGGAGAGGAATGGAAGAAAAATGGTCTGGCTGCAATTCCAGAAGACCAAATCCAAAAATTCGAAGGAGACTACCTCCTTTAAGATGAATTAAAACAAAGCTCAAGTCAAACACCACCTGGAAACAACACATTCAACGGAATTCTGGCAAATATGGCAGCAAGAAAATACAACCCAAAAGGCCCAAGTCAAAAAAGAGGAAGGAAAACAACCAGACAGCTTCTTCAGGAACTTGGCGCTAGACTCATTAACGAAGGAAAGGTAAAGGTCTTAGCCCTAACTCCCACTCTTTACCAATGAATTGCATCTCTTGGAATATTAGAGGACTCAATGGTCCTGGAAAGAAGAGAGTCTAAACCAGACTCATAACTAATAAACTGGATATCCTATTAATTCAAGAAACCATACTTGACATGGCTAACCTCACCCTCCTTCAAAAAAATTATTTCAAGCACTACAGTTATACAGCGAACTCGACCACAGGGTCAGCAGGGGGAACCATGAGCATGCTGAAAATCTCTCAGTATGATCTAACCTCCTTAGTTGCCACAAAACATTCCATCACAATTGTTTTGAAAGTCATTCACACCAACGACAACATTTGTGTCACCAATATCTATGCTCTACAGAGCGTTGAAAGAATCAAGATGTTCCATATCATAAGTAAACTCCTTGATTCCATCCACCTGCCTTTCAAAATTGTTGTGGGTGACTTCAACATGGTGATAAACCTCCGAGAAAATAAAGGAGGCATCATTAAACTTGATAAGGACCTTGAAGCCTTCCAGTCCACCATCGAGGGCCTTAGTCTAATTGACATCCCTACGAACAATGTAATATTCACTTGGAATAACAAACGAGGGGGAGACAAGCAAATTGCTTCCAGGCTTGACCGTTTCCGTCTTTTAGAAGAGATCTATCTCACCTCTAGGGAAACGGAGGCCAGAATGCCTCCTCAATCAGGATTCAACCATTTGCCAATATCCTTGAAGGTTCAAATTTCCTTAGGCCCAAAGAATAGACCCTTCAGATTCGAATCCTTTTGGATGGAGCACCCGGATTTCATGGAAAAAAAATGAAAGAATGGTGGAGTAAATTGACGCCCCAAACTAGAAACAAGATGTATAAATTCTAGAAAAAATTGAAATCCATCAAAAATGAGATCAAACTCTGGAACAAGGAAACTTTTGGCAACATCATCACTAATAAAAGGAACCTGGAACTTAACATGGAAATCCTCCAACAACAAATCATTAGTGAGGCACCATTGAACAAAGGAAACATGAAGAGATTAATCTTCAAAAAAATTGGGAGGAAAGAGTCTCTCAAGAAGAGAAACTTTGGCATCAAAAATCCTGCATTAACTGGCTAAATTGTAGGGAAAGAAACTCATCTTTCTTTCATCGTTTGATGGTACAAATCAGAAGACACAATAGGGTCATGGCCCTAAAAAATAGAGGGGGAAAACTTATCCATTCTCATGAGGACATGACCACTGAACTAAATCAGTACTTCAGCAATCTCCTAATTGAACCTAGGATTGACAGGGCAAGGGCTATTCAGGAAATAACCAACAACATTTTGGTTATCCTCACCGAGGATCACAATAAAATTCTATTGAAAAAAGTTCTAATGCAAGAGGTGGAGGAAGTATTTATGACTATGTCCAATGGTAAAGCATCGAGTTTCAATGGGTTTATCATAGACTTCTACAAATCCTGCTAGCCTCTGATAAAAAAAATTAGGTTCACGCCTTAGTGGAGGAGTCTAGAATTCAAAAATATGTTCTAAAAATCTCTAAATTCCACCTTTCTAACCTTAATTCCCAAGGATGAAGGCGCTCACTCCTCGGACAAATTTCATCCTATTGCCCTCTATAATGTCATATACAACATCATCTCAAAAGCCTTGGCCAATAGAATAAAAACCATCATGCCTTTTTTAATTTCCCAACACCAATCAGGTTATGTGGAAGGAAGGCAAATCCTGAATAACGTCATCCTTTCACATGAATTTATTCATTCTCTTAAAGTTTAGAGGAAGCTTGAAATGGTGATGCAGTTGGACATGTCTAAAGCATTCGATTAGATCAGTTGGGAGTACATGAAAGATGTCCTATAAGCTTTGTCTTTTCACAAGGACTGCATTAAATGGATAATGGTGATGGTTTTTGGGGATTTCATCTCAATTCTCCTAAATGTCTCCCCATCTCAACCCATCTACCCCTCCAGAGGCATATGTAATGGGGATCTTATTTCTCCCTTCCTTTTTGTTATTATGGTTGAGGGCCTCAGCAGATCCATCACGACTTCCTCTTCCACTAATGCCCTATTTGGCCTCAATATTTATGCCTCTTCTCCTCCCTCCACACATCATAAATTCATTAATGATACCTTGTTAATAGGCCTCCCCACAATCAAACAAGCCTTTTCCTTCAAATCCATTCTCTCTTGTTTTTATGTTGCTTCCGGCACCTCCATAAACCAAGAGAAGTCCAAGTTGTTTTTCTTTAACACCCCTCTAGCCATGCAAAGGAACATTTCTAGAATAATGGAATTTCATAGATGCAACCTCCCTTCAAAATAATTTGGAGTCCCTCTTACTGACAAGTCCCTGGCTCGTCCAATATGGGAATATCTTATCACCAAAATGGAAAAAAGGCTAGCTAACTGGAGCTTCAGATCACTCAATTTGGTAAGTCGTTTGGTTTTAGTCATGTCTGTGTTGCAGGCCATTCTCCAATACTTGTACTCCACCCTTGCGGCCCCCAAATCCATCTCCAACACTCTTAGAAACCTCCAGAGAAATTTCCTATGGAGGGGCTCGGAAAAGAAGCAGAAGTGGGCATTGGTGGCTTGGGACACGCTGTGTAAACTCAAAAAAGCAGGAGGTCTCGGTTTGAGGGACCCTGAGCTCTTAGGGCAAACCCTTGGAGCCAAAACGTGGTGGTGATGGATTGCAAACCCCAACTCCCCCTGGGGCATCATTTGGAAACCGAAATATGTTCCTACCCACTTGCATGAACATCTCATAAGGCTCAATGGGACCATAAAGGGCTCTTCCATATGGAACCAGGCTTGGGACAACAGAGCAGTCATACATAATCACAGTTTTTTGGAGGTGGGCATTGGGGATAAAGCTCTCTTTTTTGAAGATGCTTGGTAACAAAGATAGGATCTTGAGAAAGATCAATTTAGATAGATCCAGATAAGTATGCAAAACAAGGGCAAGAACAAGATCAACTAATACTGGAAGCCTACAAATGGTTGTGACAACTAGAGGGAATGGTTAGACTAAAAACACTTGGAACCCCCACCTAACCCTATGGAGTGGCAATACCTCTCGACCAAACTCCAGGAAAGACAAATTCAATTTGAAACTGATGAGGATAAGATCATATGGGGGAAGATTCCAGTCGAGTACTTCAACTTAAAAGAGGATTATAGCTATATTGCGCTCTGTGATCAACATCAACGGAGCGAAAATGGAAAACTCTATGGGAAAGGAAACACTAGCCAAAAATAACCCTATTTTTATGGCTCATCATGCACAAAAAAAATGTATCCTAGGACAAATTAAGGAAGAAAGGGTTCACTAGCCCCTCCAGATGCAATCTTTGTGAGAAAAGTGAAGAAACAGCTAACCATTTGTTGAACGATTGCCCCTTCGCAAACAAGTTGTGGAATTGGGTCTATTTAGTTTTCAAAGTTTTGGATAGGGATATCTCCTTCATCCTCGATACCATTTAGAATTGGAGATCCTCCTTATCCCCTGATCCTTTGGTGAATAGAGCCTGGAACCTTATACCAAGTATCATTTGCTAGGCTTTGTGGAAGGAGAGGAATGCAATAATTTTTAGGGGAATCCACAATCCAGAAGAGGTCGTGTTGTCCATAGTCAAGCAGACTATCAAGGAAACGGTGGCTTCGTCCACTCTTCAAAGCCCCAACGACCCTCCTAGTTGTTCAAATCTACGTATTCTTACCCTTCTGGATCTTCATCTCGCCTTGTACTCCAAGGCCTCAAGGATTTCGGGTAATCTGGGAACTGGAGACCACTGGTCTCCCCTAGAGACTCAAACTAACTATGAAGGGGTAGGGAAAGGTAACCCAAGCAGAGCAGGCTTTGGGGGTGTCTTTTGGAACTCTCAAGGGCAAATCAAATGGATTTATGCGGGAAATATCAGGAAAACTACCAACAACATTGTGGAATTACAACCCTGGAACACGGGTTGGCCATTGCCAAACTCCACAAATTTGGGCCTTTGATCATTGAAGGGGACTCAACACTGGAAACTCAGGCCAGCTGCAAATTACAGCAAGGCATGGAAGTTTCTTGGGTTTTAGACAACTGGAACCTAAACATAATCCTCCAAAGGATAAAAGGCCACATAGAGAGGGTAAGTGGGCTTCATTTCCAAGTTGACCGGCATAAAGGGAATGGCCATGCTGACAGGCTAGCAAATGAGGGTACAATAGGAAACTATCATCTAGGATTGCTGGCTTGGGCTGACCTGGAGAATGGTAGGATGTGTCAGCAATGTGAGACCATCAATGAAAAGCACAATCAGAGTAACAGGCACTAACTGCTTTGAGATCTCTAGTCTCAATAATTATGATAGCAATTTCTCGGCTAGAGGTAGTACTAAAGGAAATATGCCCGTGTTGCAATCCCAATGCCAGTCATGCGAAAGGAGCAAATAGAAGCTTTGTGTCCCCTTAGGGGCACCATCCATCCATCCTATCATCCCCCTCTGGTACGACCTCCCTCACCAATCTCTCGTACCTCCCAAGACCCGCATTCATTCCCCACATTTTAACACCCCGCCCCTCAATGCTCTCCAGCCCTTATGTATACCCCCTCCTACCTAATCCCTGTCACCTTGCCTACTCATGCATCTTGTTTCTCTTGGTTTCCTTCCGTTGTCTGCTTGTTTATCCCCTCTCCCCCTTTAATGGCACTCGGGCATGGTTCTAGTCTGACTACCCTTCACGGTGGAGGTCGTGGTCGTGACCCCTCTCATTGGAACAACCTAGGTTCTCTACCCACCACAAGAGCCGAATCTTCTGCTAGGAGAGTAGCCCTTAATTATGTCATTGTCGTTAACCTTGAGACACAAGAACAGATAGCTAACCTGGAAACTCAGGCGAGGGTCCTTAGATGAGGGGTGTCCTTGGAAGAGGTGGCAAGGGAATTTGAGTGGATCCCTGACCCAAGTATCACTAGGACCAGGGAGAACATGTACACTTGTGCAATTGACCTCTCCTAGCAGCTTAAAATGCTCCTCGGTCAAGCAATGCAAGAGCAGACTGAAATTTCCAAGTTCGTGGAAGAAAAAAATTATATGCTTACGGACAAGTTTGTTGTCTAGATGGAATCAGTCCACCCTTTGTTACTAGGGAATCTCCGCACTACACAATGTTGAAGAAACGTGCTACCATGAGGGTTCGCTCGCCTGTCGAAGGCTCTCCCTGCATCAAAAAGGAGGTATTTGGTGCTTCTTCCAGTCGTCCAATGGCCCTAGTTACATAGGAAGGCAACACTCAAGAGTTTCCCATTAGCCTTGATGATGACATTATAGAGGGAAATCCTTAATGCCTGAGGTGTACTTCCTTTTTTGATATGTTACTCTCTCTAACTCTCAGTCATCGAAGAGCTTTCATTGGCATGCAAAGTATAGGCAATAAGGAATTTTGTGACAAGTCATACCTTCATCACTGTCGCCCCTCCCTTCTGCTTCATGGGAAATAGTATCAGCACGACTCTTTGTAAATTTTCTCAAAAATTCTCAGAATTCTTTTTTGAAAGCTTCAATGTAATTTTTTTCCATCTGAAGCCAGGAAGGCCTGTGTTGTTGGCTCTTGTGCTAGATCTTTTTTCTCACACAACCCAAATTTTTGTAAATACATATTTTATGTAGTAATATAATCTATCTTATTCACAAACAAAAAAATGCTATATAAATTATTTTTATTTAAGTAGTAAAAAATGTAAGGTATTCATTCTACGAAAGTTATCTAAAATTTTTGTTTGGCTCCATCATATTATTTTCGTAAGTACATTCACACACAGGCACAAGAATGTTATTAAGAAACTTGAACTCTAGCAACATTGATAGCATCACTTTGTTTTCACTAATCTTGTTTAAAGCCTATTAACTAATTAATTATTATATATTTATTAATTACTATGAATTGAAATTTTTTATTAGAAATATGTAGTGCCCATGCTTTAGTTGACTGACAGTGATATGACATTAACATTTATGTATTCATAAGGCCTGCACTTTATTCTTTTAGGACCTCAGGTTGAGGATCCGGACTCATGAATTTATTATCAGTGGATGTGATGGTTATGTATATTCTCTATTGATATTATGATGATGATAACATTAATGGTTATGTATGTTCGCTAGTGATATTATGATGATTGTAGCATTAATGGTTATGCATGTTCTCTATTGATATTATGATGATTGTAGCATTAATTGTTATGTATGTTCTTTATTGATATTATGATGATGATATCAGTAAAGGATATGTATGTTCTCTATTGATACCATGATTATTATAGCTTTGATGGATAGGTATGTTTTATATTGATGTTACGATGATGATAGCTTTGATGGATATGTATGTTTTCCATTGATGTTATGATGATGATATCCATGATGAATGTGTCCCTTATCTTAGCTACTTACATTAGTTCTAGTTCACAATGAACAATGATGTGAATGACTAGGTCATGTTGATGATGATATTATAACAATTACTAACACTAAGAAACTGTGTTACTGATGATTATTGAGTATGACAGGAAACCACTAGAGGCACTTGCATATGATGAGTTGACGACATTTGGTTTGATGGAAATTAATATTTTTTCTTTGAAATTCTGAGTCCAGTTTTAAACCTGCTATATAAATATTTTGATGATATGTTAGTGGTTTCACGAACAAGTTAATTGCTTGGAAAAATGACTCACATATGGGTGATGGGGTTGTACAATTGGATGGAACTGCATGGGAGGGATGGGATAGTGTCCTTGATCTCACCCACTAGCACTCCCACCGTGACTTGGTCTGGAAAGGTTGAAACACCTTCGCCTTGAAGATCATGATGTCGTGAGGCAAGTCCCAAATTTGGGTCACTCACGAGGATTTCATTGGGGGTGTGCATCAAGGCAGGTTCCTTGATCCCTGACACCATTAGTCTCACTATTGTAGGAAACATAAGATATGATAGTGGTCTCTGTTGTTGCACCTAGAATTTCCCCTCGTAATCACTAAATGCTTGAAGGGAAAGTGGTGTGGCACCCTTGAAAATTCAAGGGATTTTTTTGAAGGGCACGACCAACTTGTTGTTAGGTCCCTATACTACTAGTGTAACCCCTTATTTTTATTAGTGCAACCCCCTTATTATATTTTTGTGCCCATGTAGTCCCCATATTGTTATTATTGTGCCCCATAGAAGCCCACTATTTTATTGTTGTGCCCTTACATTTTTATTGTTATGTCAGCTCTGATTATATTATGACCCCTTAGATTCCTATATATAGAAAGTAGGTCTTGTCATTTGTATCATCCAAGAATTGTTCATTTGTGTAATGTAAAGGAGGTTGCCCCCTCGAAGAGGCTAATTTTTAAGTCATTCATCTATCATTTCGATCTTTTTGTGAGCTGGTTTAATAAAATTTGGTATCAGAGCTTTGGATTCTAGGGTTTCACTGCTCCAAACAGGTCATTGTGGCATTTTTCGCTAGAACTTTTTCTAAGCAATTTTTCAGAAGCTAAAAAAAAAAACCATGTGAGTCGATTCTATAAAGGGATTTGTTACAATTTTGACAGAAAATACACTAAAGGTCATAAGTGTGCTGAGAAGAAAAAAATTTACATAGATGGGGAAGAGGAGAAAGAAAAGGATTAAGAAACATCAAAAGAAGAGGATATACACCAAGAACCAACCCCAGAGAAAGAATAAATGAATCTAGCCATATCTTGTAATGCATTGATAGGAATTGCCACTCCTCAAACTCTCAAGATAGAAGGACATATCAAGAAGAAAAAGGATAACCTCACTTTCTTGTAGAATCGAATGAAACAACAGGCAGATCAACATCGAAGTGAAATAAGTTTTGATATAGGAAACTAGGTATTTTTACTAATACAACCATACAAACAAATGTCCCTCAAGAAAGCTAAGAAGGATAATAAATTATCACCAAAGTATTATGGTCCTTACAAGGTGCTGCACAATATTGGTACTATGGGATACAAATCAGAGCTTCCCACATCTTCCTGAGTGCCCCGAGTTTTCCATGTTTCATTCCTAAAGAAGGTTATAGGGTACAAGCTCCCAATTCAAACAATATTGTTAGAACTTGATGAGGAAGGAAAAATAATATTGGAACCTGAAGCAGTCACAAAAACAAGAAATCGTCAGTTACGGAATCAATAAATTTTAGAGTCTCTCATCAAGTGGAAGAACTTACCCGCTGAAGATTCCACATTGGAGGATGAGAATTTTGTACAGAAGCATCCAGAACTACTCAAGCGTTGAGGACAACACTTTTTGAAGGAGAGGGGCATGTTAGGTTCCTATACTACTAGTGTAACCCCTTATTGGTATTAGTGCAACCCCTTTATTATATTGTTGTGCCCATGTAGTCCCCATATTGTTATTATTATTCCCCATAAAAGCCCACTATTGTTATTGTTGTGCCCTTACATTATTATTTTATGTCGGCTTTGATTATATTATGACCCCTTAGACTCCTATA
>APFE030161664.1:25771-39401 GCA_000404065.3 Pinus taeda
TCCGCTACGACATCAACAATTCCATAAGCTTAGCTTCTGTTGTTGACATAAGAAGGTCTTGCCATTTGTATCATCCAAGAATTGTTGATTTGTGTAATGTAAAGGGGGTTTCCCCCTCGAAGAGGATGATTTTTAAGTCGTTGATCTATCTTTTCTATCTTTTTGTGGGCTAGTTTCATAACACTTGGCACCCTTGGCATCACAAATAATTTGTTAGGCATGACACCCTTGAAACTTCAAGGGAAGTTCTTGAAGGGCACAACCAACTTGGCATCCTTGGCATCATTAAAACAAAACTAATAAATATAAATCAATATATGAAAATCCTACAAATTCACATCAAGTGGGAAATGATGTTATAACCGAGGAAATTAAATCAAGAATAAAACTTTGGGTAAGGGGATAATAGGAAGAAATAAAATATGTTACCTTGAGAACTCTACCCTTCCCATGTTGGAAAATATTAGGTAGACAATGTACATAAGTAGCTTAATTAGGTAAAAGAGGGAAGAGAGATATAGATGTAAGTATAAAGATTAATACTAAAATAGTTAAACTTAATTAAGAGAAGAGGGTGGCGAATTAAAATAAGATTAATAAATTAAATTTTAGAGAAATTTAGAGAACCTCCATGTGCAACAACCAACATAATAATATCCATCTAAGAGGGAAATTGATTAAATTAGGAAGTAGTTAGGGGACCAAATATTAGACTTATCAATCAACTTTAGTAATGAACACAAATTAAGGAGGAAAAAAGGGGAATCAAGAGGCAACTAGGAGACGAAATAGGAAGTCTTGTTGGGGTGAGGAAAAATATTATTTTTAAATTAAAATCTATGTAAATAATTTTGGAGATCCTTGGTGAGAGAGTGACACATGGGTGGGTGAATCATAAAACTATTGGATTAATAAAAATAATTAATTATGCATGAAATGCCAAGTGTCACCTATGAAGGCTCCTATAAAAGAAGGGGCAAGCCATGGGAGAAGAGACTTTCTAACCCTATTGTTGGATGGATGAGACTATGTTAGGGTAGTGACTACAAGCTATCGTTGAATTTGGTAAGGTAGAGGACTTTAAAGAGGGGAATCTTGAGCCAAGGAGTGCTCTCCTCTACCAGCTAGCACATTTCCTCCATTGTACAACCCCATTACAGCTCGGGGGTCCACAGGGAAGGAGAGTACCCAAGGAGTAGGCTGGGAAGTCAACCGGTGGGTCACTGCATTTGGAATTAGCACGTCAATATTCAAGTAGCTGCAATTCAAGATTGAATCTCATCTCAAGGTGAATGGTACCTCTATTATTATAATGTTCTTTTATATGACTTCATTGTGAATATAGTTAACAACATGTACAATAGATGATATGTGTAATGCAGTGAATTTCATGGATGTTTTATATAAGTGCTTAATATTATTGAGTTATCAATGTTATCTACTTATGGTTGTATTCGTAGTTTACTGTATTATTCAAAAAGAAAAAAAAATCATAGGGTTGGTCCTTACATAGCCATGTTTTCTAACCATGCCTCTGAAGATTGACCATTTGAGGACCCCTAAAATTCTAGAAATTTTACTTTTTCCAAATATCGACGTACATCATTTCTTGTAGCATTTTGGGGTGCTTCATTTTGTATGCTAGGTCCTCCATGCTCCCATTCCAGATGATTTATTAATTCCCCTGACATGTGCTGGAATGATCTCATTAAGTTCAACACTTCTTCGGTTGGTATATGTTTTGTTGTTGTGATGTTTTCCCCATCATTGGGTGGGGTGGTAGGAGCTGGCTGTTTTGGTGGCACCATGTTGCGCCCTTTAGTTTCCCCACTCCTTCATGTACCTCTTCTAACCATGGTTCAGCAAAGAATCCTGCCACAATTTAACACGATTTTCCTTATAAGATAACACCAATCAAATCAAAATTATAACCAACCTGAGTAGTTCTATAGTTATTATTGTATACTTCCAAAGGAACAATTTATGCATTTATAAGTTGATGATGATATGATTCACCTATCAATTTCAAACTTTCTTATTATATTTGATCATAAGGGTATAATTAATATAACTCAACATAGTAGCCTTAGACGACATTATGTCATTTAAATGGTAGTATAACTACTGCATTATGTAATTACTGGAGGTAGTTGGTATCATTAGTTTTAATTGAATGGTACACCATCATAACCAATTATCATAGCATAAAGTGAGCATGTCATTAGTAAAGGAGAGAAAGAGTGTGCAATAAGTTCCTAACATTTTCTTATTTCACTTTTAGAAATACACAAAATGTTTAATATTAATAATAAGAATATATAAATAATTTTTTCAATAGCATACAACTAGAATAAGGTAGTCATCATAATACATGCATGTATGGTAGGAATACTAATTTAAAACAATAGATTACTTGGAAACACAATAATCACAATTTATATATGAGTGCTTGTATACTTAATAGTGTGAGGGATGATACGAGATTATATTTCAATATATGAGGCTTCTATGAATAAATAATAAGAATGAAAGTATATAACAATAATTTCCATTATCTTTAGGGAAATTAAATGAATGCAATATTTTACATAATGTTAAACTAGCACAACTGTGAAGAGTAAAAGACTATAATAGTGCAAGTGTTACTTGGGAATTTTTGAAGAAAAGTTTAGAGAACTTTACTTGTCAAAGGAGTTCCTTGACAGGAAACTAAATGAATTCAATGCATTAAAGTAGAGGAGTCGCTCAGTACCAGAGTATGAGGCTCGTCTCATGGAATTACTCTATTATGCCCCTCACATAAACATAGAAAATCTCAAGGTGAACAAATTTGTGTATGGATTAAATGTTAACATTCGGGCCAAGGTTAGGATCTTAATACCTTGCACCTTGCACGAAGCAATTCAACAGACGATCATTGAAAAGGAGGAGATCATGAGCATTGAAAAGGAGGAGATCATGAGCAGTGGACCTAGTAAGTCAACAAGGCCCACATGATTACGAGTACCAAGTGGAAATAATATGGAACATAGAAATTTTCAAAGGGGTCATGTGCTTAATCATCAAAAGTGGTCAACAGGAAATCAAAGAACACCATATAAGCATCCAACTTAGTAATCGCATGGGGTACCTCAACAAACTCGTCAATCACAATAGCACCATCTTATGCGATAGCACCAAGTCACACCACCTCAGCACCGATCCCAATAGTATGGCTTTTTCCAACAGAGTTCGAGGCCAACTCCTAGTTCAGTTGGTAGTAGGAGCGAAGCTCCTAAGAGGGCGTGTTGGAATTGTGGAGGTCCTCACTACGAGAGGGATTTCCCTCAAAAGACAGGTAATATCAACTCAACTCAGAAAGCCTCTACAGTGGGGGATATGGGGAAGGCTCATCGCATCCATGCAACGGTGAACAATCACTAGGTCGAACACCGGTCCACTGTGTTGGAAACCTCAGGTAATATTGATGGTATGAGGTTTTTTTCATTTTAATAGATCTAGGAGCCACTGATTCTTTTATTTCTCTAAATGAATTATCAAGGATTAAACATAAAGCAATTACACAACATGAATTTAGACATGTAGAAATGGCATGTGGTATGAAAAGAATGTAGGAAGGATGGTAAAGGATTGTGAGGTGGACCTGGGTGTATGTAAGACCAAGGTATCCTTGTACTCTACGATATTATGAGTATATGACGGAGTTATAAGAATGGATTGGTTAGAATGACATGAGGCACTCCTAGACTAGAAAGACAGAGTACTACATTTCACAAACAATGACGGCCAAAGAAAATCATTGAGGTGAAAGAACTGAGGGGTGTCCCTGAGGTTCATCTCCTCCATGCAACTAATGAAATGTAGGCGAAAGGGATGTCAAATATTGACGGTGGTGGCTTTAAATGATAAGGGTGATTCTGAAAACCTTGATAAACATCTAATTATTATTGAATTTAAGGATGTATTTCCTGAATAACTACCTAGGCTACCCACAAAAAGGGAAATTGATTTCACCATTGACCTTAAACCAGGCACTGGGCCTATTGAAAAGGCACCCTATCGTATGTTGGCTCCAGAGATAAAGGAATTGCAAATCCAATTAAAGGAATTGATTGACTTGGGGTTCATACGACCTAGCTTATCTCCGTGGGGAGCCCCTGTGATTTTTGTTAAGAAGAAGGATGGGTCTTGGTGACTATGCATTGACTATCGCCAGTTGAACAAAGTGATGATAAAAAATCAATACCCTCTACCAAAGATAGATGATTTGTTTGATCAAATGAGGGGGCAAACTGTGTTTTCAAAGATAGATCTTAGGTCGGGATATCATCAATTGAGAATCAAGGAAGAATATATCCCAAAGACAGCCTTTAAGACAAGATTTGGGCATTATGAATTTGTATTTTTACCCTTTGGACTGAAAAATCCCTAGGTGTTTTCACTCAAAGACCCTAGAAGAGCATGATGAACACTTGAGGATAGTTTTGCAATGTCTTAGAGAAAACAAATTGTACGGGAAGTTGTCAAAGTGTTCCTTCTACCAATCCAAGATTCATTATCTTGGGCACATTATCTCTGGGGATGGTATCGTGGTAAACCCGACAAAGATCGAGGCCATCATGGAATGGCCAATACCAACAAGTGTTCATGAAATACGAAGTTTCATGGGCATGGTAGGGTATTATCATAGATTTTTCGAAGGGTTTTCGAAGATAGCAAGCCCCATTACCAAGCTCCAAAGAAAGAACAAGAAATTCATTTGGATTGAAAAATGTGAATATGCATTCCAAAGGTTAAAGATGTTATTAATAATGTCGCTAACTTTGAAGGTGTTGGATATGGAACAAGAATTTTCGGTTTACACCGATGCCTCCAAGGAAGGGTTGGGTTGTGTATTGATGCAAGAAGGAAGAGTAATAGCTTATGCAATAAGGAAACTTAGAACCCATGAAGAGCACTATGCAACCCATGATCTAGAAATGGCAGCAATTGTTTATGCACTAAATATTTAGAGACACTACTTTCTAGGAAGGAATTTTGAACTTAGGACTAACCATTGTGGGCTATAACACATATTCACTCAAGACCACTTAAATGCAAGACATAGATGATGGTCTGAGCTAAATAGTGAATGTGATTTTGATATTACTTACATAAAAGGAACAGTAAATATGATGGTTGATGCTTTAAGTAGGAGGCCTCAGAGATTTTTAGTGATTCCCTTAAAGACAAATTTAAGGGAGAATTTTCTTGACTTACAATTTAAGGACACTTGGTAACGGGAGGTTAGCAAAAGTTTGAGGGAGGATGAAATGAGGGTCCCAAAATATGAATAATACTCCCTTGATAGTGATGAGATACTACAATTTCGAGGAAGGATATATGTGCCACCAAATGAAGATATACGCCAGTTAATCTTGAATGAAGCACATTGTGCGGTATACATGGCACACCCTGGTGTTAAGAATATAAGTGCGGACCTGAAACCACTCTTCTTTTGGAAAGGGATGAAGAAGGACATCATAAAATTGGTAGAAATATTCTTATGTTGGAAATAATACTGAGAGGGGGAGTGAATCAGTATTTATCGAAACAATAACTTTTTCTTTTTGTACTCAAATTATATACGCTACTTCAATGAAGGTAACTTGCATGTACACACAACTGTCTTTAAAGAAACTAGCATATATCCAGCAAAGTTATGATTCAATTAATTCATCATATGTTGATCTTTAGTCAATACATCAGTACTTCATATAAAGAGTAACCATGTGCAGTAATAACAGAATAAACCATCACACATAAGCAACACACATGAACATCAAGATTTAAGGTGGAAACCCAATGCAGGACAAAAGCCACCTGTTGTTGTCTTCTTTTAATATAAGAAAAACATGTTTACAATCTTTTACTGGTGCAGACTCATACCAGTACGCAGGCACCCACTTGCAGAAGGCTACAACCTTCTCTTGTTCTCTAGCTTCTACTTGAAGGGAGCTACAACCCCCTAGCTCTTGTACTAGCCGATCTGTTTACTAGTACATAGGAACCGACCTACAGAAGACTCCAATCTTCACTTGTTTTCCAGCTGCTACTGGAAGGGAGCTCCAACCCCCTAGCTCTTTTACTAGCCGGTCCATTTACTAGTATGTAGGCGCCGACAGAAGGCTCCTACCTTCATTCATTTTCCAGCTACTACTGGAAGGGAGCTCCAACCCCCTAGCTCTTGTACTAGCCGATATCTTTACCAGTATGTGGGCACTAGCCTACAAAAGGCTACGACCTTCTCTCTTCCTCCAGGGACCACATTTCATAAATTTTTAGACTAGATACTCTTGGAACACAACACCACAACCTGAAGGCCTCATTTCATCAAATTTTCATACTGGACCCATCAGCAACATTGAAGCTCAAAATCAATCACCACTGCAATACAACCAATCACTAAAAACCCATCATCACTGAAGCAAATCACAATCAATCAATCTAAACATTCATAACACTGTCACCAGAACATAATCACTAGAACATAGAGTAGAACCCAGAACTCTGCATCAACAACCAGAACCAACTGCAACTTCAAACATTATATTTCATAATGTATACGCTACTTTGATGTGCCGAACCAGCGTGTATACGCGCTTTTACCAAAGAGAACCAGCATATAGATCTGCAAATACTAACTTAAAACTTCACAGCTATTCCAGACTTCAGTCATACCCAAATCAGAACATTTACAGTGTAATTCATGCGTTAGCATTCAAAACTAGACTATCCATGATCATACCACATAATGATAAATCATTTCAGGTCTTATGATCCTAATCCATCATTAGGTCTCATCCCTAATCAACAACTAAGGTTCATCCTTAGTTCAGATCAAGTAAAGCATCAGAAACCCATAACATGCATATTTGCTTTTGATCTAAATCTTCATAAGATATTCATTAATTGCACATCTTGACCTAATGATCTTCTCCTCCTTATATAGTTTTAGGCCTTTCTCATACCTCGGACCAAAACCACTTAGGACCCGTGGTATTTTTTGGCGGGATAAAATAGTTGTTACTCTGCTCAATATTGTGGGCTAATACCATGGTATTGACCCCTAGTATTCTTTGCTCTTGAATTTCCTTGATTTCCAACCTGTACACGCTTTTCCTCTTGTGAGAGTGTGTGTATACATATACGCTATTTTTGTTTTGCACTCCTGCTTGTATATGCTACTTGGACAAAGTGAACCAGCGTATACCTCTCTTTCTTCAATCTCTGGAGTCTGATCTGTAATCCTTTGTTGTTAACCTGTTGCAATGTGAATTGTCATCTATGTGAGTTCCCATCAAGGAAAACACCTGTATCATAATGCCAACAATCTCCCCCTTTGGACTTGACGGCAACCACAACACCAAGGTACTCTCCCTCGTTGACATCAAATGCAAAGGGTGGACCAAGATATCCTCCCACTTTGATATACATTATGTTGTCCATGCTCCCCCTGAGTACATGCAGATTCTGCAAAGATATTTTTCAAAAGAATAGCATGACCCTATAACTCAATTAAGTGAGTATGAATTCCCTAAGACCAATGACTCACACATACATCAATCACCCAACCAAGTGGGGATACACCAAATTTGACTCACCCAACCAAGTGGGGATATACCAAATGTTTATACATGACTGAAATAGAAATTATTACATCATCCTTCCCATGCATACTGGGGTTATAAATTAGGTCTTTTCATGACCTTTACATCAAATGATATACATGAAATTTATATCAAGGACCAACAATATAAACAATACCATTATAGTCATAAGCAACTATCATACACCATATATGATTTGCACCATCAACATCTGTCAACAACATCAAGATCAACAACCTGTATATGTCCATCATCAAACGAGTCACTTGAATCAAACAACTATGTGGATGAAGCAATATAATTATCGTCATGTACCAATGTCTTCTAATATAATGCCAAAAATGCATTATTAGAAACATATGCTTCCCTTGAACCTGTGCCATCTGTTCACTATCAGATCTAATCATTGCACTTTTTAGTAAGAATCATTAAGGCATCATCATCAACTAGTTATTCATCAACTTATTAACAACTTATGAGGGCCAAGAACACTTCCACATATCATCAACAGATGGTAACCATCATCAATCAGAACATAATAGATAATTGATAATTGACTGAACCATATCAAACCCCTTTTCTTGAGTCTGTCCTACTGCTTTTTCCTCAAACCAACATATATCTGACTGTGTAAATTCGAACTCTCATATATACACGACTTGCCTTCATGATAATTGCATATGAGATTTAGAACACTGAAGTTTAACACTTTCAGCTCCCCCTAAGTCTGTTATGTCTATATATTGTGCTATGCCACATCTTTCTAGATTACTTCCTTCTTCTTCCATACCTTGGAGTGTGATGATGTTCTCTCCTTTTTTTATTTTGGCCGAAGTTTGCTCTTGCATTCTTTTTCTATGTGCCCAAACTTGTTACAAGCATAACATCTTATATGTTTCATATTCCCTCTGTAACATTCAATGGCTTTGTGACCAAACATATTGCAAGAAAAACAATATCCCTTAAAGTACCAGGAAGTTGATGATCTTTTTGTGTGACGGTTATTAGCTTGAACCATTATACTTTAGCATCTAGCTATAACATGTCCAAAATTATGACATACAAAACATTCAACATTATTCATCGGAGGAAATAACCAACTATCACTTCCATAGTTAGGAGTAAATGATTTTCTTTGAAGACTTTCTTTCCTTGGTTTTTGATGGGGTTGACCTCTTATCTCCTTGTTGATCATTTCAAAATTTGCATTCAAGTTCCTTGCCTCATCTTGTGAGCTAGATTCACCTTCAACAGTTTCATGAAAACCAAGTCCAGTTTTGATGGTAGGAGACCTTTGAGTACTAAGAATATTATCCAAAATCTTAGTATTATCTTGAAATCGTAACAGTTTATCCTTTTCTTCTAATTTACCTTTTAAGATATTTACCTCAACCTAATATTGTTCTTCCCTTTTAAGATATTGCTTCTTCATGATTTCTTCAGCCTTTCTTCCTTATTCGACTTGTTTCCTTAATTTGAGAATCTCATTTTCTTGTTCTTCATCTACTTGAGGTAGTTCTTCATTCTACTTATTTGATTTTTCATGATCTTCCTTTAGAGAGAGGATCTTAGCTTCAAGACTTTCATAGTAACTGGATCTATCTTTAAGTCTCTTGATTGTTGTGCTATTTTCATTTATTTCATTTCTTAATGATGTCACTTCATCATGCAATTTTTGACATTGATCTCCCTTTTCCTTCTATTGCTTCCTTACTTTGTTTCCTTCCACCAACTGAGCTTTTAATCTAGTAACTTCTTCTTTGAAGGCACACTCCCTTTTGTTAAATAGATCTTGTTGATCTATAATTTTATCTGTGAGTCTTTTAACTTCTGCCTCTATATTTATTTCACTATCACTTTCAATATCTTCAACATTGCATGAATAGAGAAAAGTATTACCAGAAGACCAAAAAATTGTACCTGATACTTCTTTTGCTTGTTCATCTTCAATCTAAGGTGATTCTGAATCTAAATATGTTCTTCCACCTAACAACCAATTATCTCTCCTGCTGTCACCGTTCCTTTGAGTTGTCTTCTTCTTCTGAAATGCTTTCTTCTTTAGCTTCTTTCCCATTGTTTCTACGGATCTCCTTCAAGCGGTCAAGCTTCTGCCAAAGGACCCCCTCTGATACCAATTGTTGGAAATAATACTGGGGGGGGGGGGGGTGAATCAATATTTATCAAATCAATAACTTTTTATTTTCATACTCAAATTTATATATGCTACTTCAATGAAGGTAACTCGCATGTACACGCAATTGTCTTTAAAGAAACCAGCATATATCCAACAAACCTATGATTCAGTTAATTCATCATATGTTGATCTTTAATCAGTGCATCAATACTTCATATAAAAAGTAACCATGTGCAATAATAACAGAATAAACCATCACATATAAGCAACACACATGAACACCAAGATTTAAGGTGGAAACCCAATGGAGACAAAAACCAATTGTTGTTGTCTTCTTTTAATATAAGAAAAACATGTTTACAATCTTGTACTAGTGCAGACTCATATTAGTACGTAGACACCCACTTGCCGAAAGCTACAACCTTCTCTAATTCTCCAGCTTCTACTGGAAGGGAGCTACAACACCCTAGCTCTTGTATTAGTTGATCCATTTAGTAGTATGTAGGAACCGACCTACGGAAGGCTCCAACCTTCACTCATTTTCCAACTTCTACTGGAAGGGAGCTCCAACCCCCTGGCTCTTGTACTAGTCGATCCATTTACTAGTACGTAGGTGCCGACCTACAGAAGGCTTCTACCTTCACTCGTTTTCCAGCTGCTACTGGAAGGGAGCTACAACCCCCTGGCTCTTGTATTGGTCGATATGTTTACCAGTATGTAGATTCCGACCTATAGAAGACTATGACCTTCTCTCTTCCTCCAGGGACCACGTTTCATAAATATTAAGACTGGATACTCCTGGAACACAACATCATAATCTGAAGGCCTTGTTTCATCAAATTTTCATATTGGACCCATCAGCAACATTGAAGCTCAAAATCAATCACCACTGCAATACAACCAATCATTGAAATCCCATCATCACTGAAGAAAATCAAAATCAATCAATCTAAACATTCATAACACTGTCACCAGAACACAGAGCAGAACTCAGAACTCTGCATCAACAACTAGAACCAACTGCAACTTCAAACATCATATTTCATAATGTATACGCTACTTCGATGTGAAGAACCAGCGTGTATACACGCTTTTACCAAAGCGAACCATCGTATAGATCTGAAAATAGTAACTTAAAACTTCACAGCTATTCCAGACTTCAGTCATGCCCACATCAAAACATTTATAGTGTAAATCATGAGTTAACATTCAGATATAGACTATCCATGATCAGACCACATAATGATCATTCATTTCAAGTCTTATGATCTTGATCCATCATTAGATCTCATCCCTCATCAACCATTAGGTTTCATCCTTAGTCATATCAAGCAAAGCATCAGAAACCCATAACATGCATATTTTCTTTGATCTAACTCTTCATAAGATATTCATTACTTGCACATCTTGGCCTAATGATCTTCTACTCATTATATGGTTTTAGGCCTTTCTCAATACCTCGGACCAAAACCGCTTAAGACCCGTGGTATTCTTGGGTGGGATAAAATAGTTGTTACTCCGCTCAATATTGTGGGCTAATACCATGGTATTGACCCCTAGTATTCTTTGCTCTTGAATTTCCTTTATTTTCCAACCTATATGCACTTTTCCCCTTATGAGAGTTTGTGTATACATATACGCTCTTTTTGTTCTGCGCTCCCGCGTGTATACGCTACTTGGACAACGTGAACCAGCGTATACTTCTCTTTCTTCAATCTCTGGAGTATGATCTATAATCCTTTGTTGTTAACCTGTTGCACTGTGAACTATCATCTATGTGAGTTTCCATCAAGGACAACACCTGTATCATAATGCCAATAGCTTAGAGTGTCAACGAGTAAATGTTGAACACAGACATCCAACAGGGTTATTGCAACTCCATGAGATACCAAAATCTAAATGGGAAGTTATATCAATGGACTTCATTATGGGACTACCAATGACCTCAATAAGACATGATGCCATATTTGTAGTGGTGGACATGCTAACCAAGAGAACCCATTTTATACCAGTTAAGACTACATATAAGGCACTGGGGATAGCCAGAGTCTTTATTGATGAGATTGCATGGAGTGCCTAGGAAGATCATATCAGATAGGGGAGAAGTGTTTATAGGAAGGTTTTGAACCAGTTTCCAAGAAGCCTTGGGAACCCAGTTGAACTTCAGCATTTCTTACCACCCTGAGACTGATGCGCAGAAAGAGAGAACTAATCAAATCCTCGAGGACATCCTATGGATGTATGTGATGAACTAAAAAAAGAGATGAGAGGAGTTTTTACCCCTCGTGGAATTTACTTACAATATCAAGATGGTGCCATTTTATTTCTTGTACGGAGGACCTTGCAGAACACCTCTCAATTGGGATCGACTAGAGGATTGAGTATTAATAGGAATAGAAGTGGTGCAAGAGATGGAAGAAAAAAATACTATGATTAGGGGGAGGCTAAAAGAAGCAAAAGATCGACAAAAAAATTGTGTTGACACTCATCAGATAGATCAAAATTATGAAGTGGGAGATAGGGTGTTCCTGAGAGTAAGGCCCCAAAAGAGATCTATAAGATTTGGAAAAGGAAAAAAATTGTCTCCACGGTTTGTGGGACCTTTTGAAATCTTAGAAAGAAAAAGGTCGGTGGCATATAGGTTTGCCTTACCCCCACCTCTAGCAAATATGCATGATGTGTTTCATTTTTATGTTTTGCATCATTATATTTCAAATCCTTCGCATGTTATTGACTTAGGCCATTTGTAGGTTTTAGATGAGGGAACAACGATGGTCGAACCAATTCGCATAATGGACCAGTGAACTTTGCAGCTAAGATGACAGTTAGTGGACCAGGTTAAGGTCCAGTGGGACAACTATAGTCCTAGTTCATCCACTTGGGAGGACATCGATGAGATGCATCACCGTTTTCCTTACCTATTTCAAGGACTTAGAGATGAAGTATATTATTAAGAGGGGGTGTATGTAGTGCCCCGCTTTAGTTGACTGATAGTGATATGACATTAACATTTATGTAGTCATAAGGCCCGCACTTTATTCTTTGAGGACCTTAGGTTGAGGATCCAAACTCATGACTCTATTATTAGTGGATGTGATGGTTATGTATGTTCTCTACTGATATTATGATGATGATAACATTAATGGTTATGTATGTTCTCTAATGATATTATGATGATTGTAGCATTAATGGTTATGTATGTTCTCTATTGATAATATGATGATGATAGCAATAAAAGATATGTATGCTCTGTATTGATATCATGATGATGATAACTTTTATGGATAGGTATGTTTTATATTGATGTTACGATGATGATAGCTTTGATGGATATGTATGTTTCCCATTGATGTTATGATGACGATAGCCATGATGAATATGTCCCTTATGTTAGCTACTTACATTAGTTCTGGTTCACAATGAACAATGATGTGAATCACTAGGTCATGTTGATGATGCGATTATGACAATGACTAACACTAAGAAACTTTGTTATTGGTGATTATTGAGTATGATAAGTGTAGGTTTTAACCCCGTGCAGAAATTACCTACATACAAATTCTAAAACACAAAAAATAAACAATGTGAGAGCATAACACATCAAACACATATACACAGAGATTTTCCCCTGTATCCCAAAACTAGGACTACCATCTTGATTTTTCATTATGTTCCTTTCATATGTTACAATACACACACACACAGACACACACACACACACACACACACACACACACACACACACACACATATATATATATATATATGTCGAAGCATCCAATACCATGGATCGAAAACCATCACGCCCAAAACCATGTGCGAAAACCATGCACAAAACCATAGGTAG
>APFE030161664.1:40290-53954 GCA_000404065.3 Pinus taeda
CCTTGGTGACTGTTTTAACCCATACAGAGACTTCTTTAACTTGCATACTAGTTCTTTCTTACCCTTCACCGCAACGCCTTCAGGTTGCTTCATGTAGATTTCCTCTTCCAAATCCCCGTGAAGAAATGTTGTCTTCACATCCATCTGTTCTACCTCAAAATCAAACAGCAACAACAAATAAAAGTAATCTAATAGAAGCTACCTTGGCAACAGGAGAAAAAATATCACCAAAATCAATTCACGACACCTAGGAATAACCTTTTGCTACCAACCAAGCTTTGTATTTCTCCACCTTTCCTTTTGCATTCGTCTTCTTCTTGAACACCCATTTGCTGCCAATGGGTTTCCTTCTAGCTAGCAACCTCACCAGATCCCATGCCTCATTTTTGTGCAATGATGCCATTTCATCAACCATGGCCTCTTTCTAGAGTTTGCCATCCTCTAAATCTACTGCTTCCTTCACAGTTCTGGGATCATCATCAGTAATAGATAAAGCAAAATTTGAACAGAAAGCATATGGACTATACCTTTTTGGTTGCCTTCTTTCTCGAACTGATCTTTTCACAATCGAAGTTTGTGGCTCTTCATCTTCTGATTCCTCTTTTGTTGTAGAGTCTGATTCTCCCTCCTTTAGCTCAAACTCTAACTTCTCATATTCCTTTGATGGCACTTCATGTTTAATAGCATCTTTCACCTCTCTGAACACCACATCTCAGCTGTAAAAAACCTTCCTTATTACTGGGTTCCAAAGCTTATAACCCTTTAAACCATCCATATACCCAATAAAGATGCACTTTTCATATTTACTTTCCAACTTGGTTCTTTTCTCCTTTGGAACATGTACATATGCATCACATCCAAATACCCTCAGATGTGAAAGAGGGGGTTTCTTACCAGTCCATACCTCTTGTGGAGTCTTATCGTCCAACGTTGATGAAGTTGATCTGTTGACCAGGTAACCTGTTGTCTCCACCGTCTCTGCCCAGAATTCCTGACCTAACCTGGCACCATTGAGCATGCTTCTTGCCCTTTCCATCAAAGTTGTGTTCATTATTTCTGCAACTCCATTTTTCTCAGGTGTGTATGGAGTAGTCTTATGTCATGCTATACCACACTTCTTATAGAATTCTTCAAATTCCTTACTGCAAAACTCTCCACCAATATCTATCCTCAGCACCTTTATCTTCTTCTCTGTCTGGTTTTCCACCAGAGCCTTAAATTCTTTAAACCTGTCAAAGACTTTAGATTTCTTCTTGAGGAAATATATCCATGTATTCCTTGAGAATTCATCTATAAATGATACACAATACACAGACTTACCCAATGATGGAACCTTCACAGTTCCAAACACATCAATGTGCGCAAGCTTTAATATCTGTTTCGCCCTCTTACCACCAAAAGGGAAACTCACCCAATTCTGCTTCCCATATACACAATTTTCACATAAATCAAAATCCAGAGAGATATTAGTCATACCTTCAACTATACCTTTATCATTAATTATTCAAAGGCTCTTCTCTCCAATATGTCCAAGCCTTTGATGCCATAGCATGGTCTTTTCTCTAGAGACCACTAGATTCTCTGCTCCACTTTCAGGAACCACATAATTGTTGCAGCCATCAATAACAGTGCTACCTTGCATCTTGTACAGAGTTCCAATCCAAAATCCCTGGATCAATACAAGTGCTCTCGAACCATCTTGCAGGTATCTTTCTCGAACACTTTTTTTACACCTGCATCATCCAACTTGCTTATAGAAATTAGATTTCTGGCCAATGCAGGAACATGCAGAACACTCAGAAGTATTCTAACCCTTCTACCTTGCAACTTCAATTTTAATTTTCTAGGACCAACGATTCTAGCCTTCCTATCATCCCCTAAGAAGACATCACCACCATCGTATTTCTCATACTTGCAGAACCACTCTCTATGGGGAGTGAAGTGAAAGGATGCACCTGAGGCAATCAACCATGCCTCATGGTCTACATGTGTACTTGAAGAAGCCAAGTACACATCCCCACCTTCATGTGAGGTGGTTTTTGCCTCTGTAGAAGGAGCATCATCAGATCCCTTTCCTTTGTCAGGAGCTTTAGATTTACATTCCCTTTTGTAGTGCCCTTCCTTTCCGCATTTCCAGCACACCACCTTTACAATTTTTCCTGGAGATTTAGATCTCCCTCTAGATTTAGATCTCCCAATTGATGATTTATTTTCGTTTCTGTTCTAGGACCATCCTCGTACAGACATGGCATCACCATTCTGGCTCTCCATATTTTTCGATCTCATCTCCTCCATCAACAAGGATGAGACTATTTCATCAAACTTCAAGGGAGTTGCATTGCTATCTATTGTAATAACCAAACTATCCCATGAATCTTGTAGAGAACACAACAAATGGATGCACTTATCTTCATCTGAAATTTTACTATCAACAAATAATAACTGACTTACCACAGTATTAAATGCGTTCAGATGCTCTGTCACTGAGTCTCCATATTTCATCCATAGGTTATACAGATTTTTTCGTAGGAATAGTTTATTCACTAGAGACTTAGATTGGTACAAAGTCCTTAACTTGACCACAAAGCCTTAACCATAGCTTCCCTTAATACATTCAACAATACTGAATATGAGACACACAATCGTATTGTTCTCTTTTCCTTCCGATCCAAATTCATCCATTATTCATCGGACACTCCCGTTGGTTTAGTACCTAGATCTACCTTGATCCACTGATCTTTATCTACCAATAAATCCTCCATCTTGAGTTTCCATAACTCAAAACTCTGACCATTAAATTTCTCGATCTCTATCTTTCCACTGCTCGCCATCTTTTTTCACCACCAGAATCCATCTTGCAGAGCTCCCACTAAACAAGGTCTACCACAGGCCCGAGCGAAACCCCTTGGCAACAAAGGCGTCCCCTTGAAGCCAAAATAACTTTGATACCAAATGTAGGTTTTAGCCCTGTGCAGAAATTACCTGCATCTGAATTCTAAAACACAGAAAATAAATAATGCGAGTCTGAGCATAAAACATAAAACACATACACATAGATTTTCCCCTAGATCCCAAAACCAGGACTACCAACTTGATTTTTCATTATGTTCCTTTCATATGTTACAATACATATATATGCATGCCGAAGAATCCAATACCATGGACCGAAAACCATCGCGCCCAAAACCATGTGCAAAAACCATGCACAAAACCATAGGTAGGTTCGCCGACCTAATATAGTCATGGAGAGAATATAACACAACCCAACAATAGGAAACCACCAAAGGCACTCTTATATGATGAGTTGACGACATCTGGTTTGATGGAAATTAATATTTTGTCTTCTTTGAAATTCTAAGTCCCAAGTTTGAAACCTTGTAATATTATATATATATATATTTATATATCTATATATTATATATATTATATATTATATATATTATATATATATATATATATATTTTGATGATATGTTAGTGGTTGTGAACACATGTTAGTTGCTTGGCTGAATGACTCACATATGAGTGATGGGGTTGTACAATTGGATGGAACTGCATGGGAGGGGTGATACAATGTCCCTGATCTCACCCATTAGCACTCCCACCGTGACTTGGGCCGGAAAGGTAGAAACACCTTTGCCTTGAAGATCACAATGTCGTGGGGGTAGGTCCCAAATTTGGGTTGCTCATGAGGATTTTACTAGGGGGCACGCATCAAGGTGGATTCCTTGATCCTTGACACCATTAGTCTCACTATAGAAGGCAACATAAGTGATGACAGCAGTGTTTGTTGTTGCACCTAGACTTTCCCCTTGTAGTCACTAAATGCTTAAAGGGAAAGTGGTGTGGCACCCTTGGAACTTCAGGGGAAGTTCTTGAAGGCCACAACTGACTTGGCACCCTTGGCATCACAAATAAATTTTTAGGTGTGGCACCGTTGGAACTTCAAGGGAAGTTCTTGAAGGGCATGACCAACTTAGCATCCTTGGCATCGTTAAAAAGAAACTAATAATTATAATCAATATATGAAAATCCTAAAAATTCACATCAAGAGGTAAATGATATTATAACTGAGGCAATTAAATCAAGAATAAAACTTGGGGTAAGGGGGGAATAGGAAGAAATAAAATATGTTACCTTGAGAACTCTACCCTTCCCATGTTGGAAAATATTAGGTAGATAATGTACATAAGTAACTTAATTAGGTAAAAGGGGGAAGAGAGACATAGATGTATGTATAAGGATTAATCCTAAAATAGTTAAACTTAATTAAGAGAAGAGGGTGGCGAATTAAAATAAGATTAATAAATTAAATTTTAGAGAAATTTGGAGAACCTCCATGTGGCAATAACCAACATAAGAATATCCATGTAAGAGGGAAATTGATTAAATTAGGAAGTAGACAGGTGACCAAATATGAGACTTATCAATCGACTTTAGTAATGAACACAAATTAAGGAGTAAAAAAGGGGAATCAAGAGGCAACTATGAGATGAAATAGGAAGTCTTGTTGGGGTGAGGAAAAATATTATTTTTAAATTAAAATTTATGTAAATAATTTTTGAGATCCTTGGTGAGAGAGTGACGCATGGGTGGGTGAATAATAAATCTATTGGATTAATAAAAATAATTAATTAAGCATGAAATGCCAAGTGTCACCTATGAAGCCTCCTATAAAATAAGGGACAAGCCATGGGAGAAGGGACTTTTTTACCCTATTATTGGGTTGATGAGACTATGTTAGGGTAGTGACTATGACCTATAGTTGAGTTTGGTGAGGTAGGGGACTTTAGAGAGGGGACTCTTGAGCAAAGGAGTGATCTCCTCTAGCAACTAGCAAATTTCCTCCATTATACAACCCCATTGCAACTCAGGGGTTCGCGGGGAAGGAGAGTACCCAAGGAGTAGGCTGGGAGGTCAACTGGTGGGTCACTACATTCGGATTTAGCATGTCAACATTCACACTTTGAGGTGAATGACAATAAGGGAGTGCAAGTAGCAATAATTCAAGATTGAATCGTGTCTCCTGGTGAACGATACCTATGTTATTATAATGTTCTTTTATATGACTTCATTGTGACTATAGTTAATAGCATGTATAATAGATGATATGTGTAATGCAGTGAATTTCATGGATTTTTTATATAAGTGTTTAATATTTTTAAGTTATCAATGCTATTTTCTTATGGTTGTATTCTTAATTTACTGTATTATTCAAAAAGAAAAAAATCATAGGGTTGGTCCTTACAAAATACATAGGTAATATCTAGTAAGTTCAATGTTAGTTTTATAATCAAGAAACTCTCATACGCTAAAAAACTACATTTTTAAAGCATCCATCTTTTACTCCATAATATGATTTCATGATGTGCATTTTAATGGTTCACTAACTAATATTTTGAAGTCTACAGTTGTAGGGAATTTTCGGTTCGCACATGCTAAGAATATTACAAGGCCAATATGGGAAAGAGACACAACCCATGAGGGAGATTGCAAGCAAAAGCATGTTGAGGAAAGAGATTATGCAATAATATAAAAATTTGGCATAAACATGGTAAGGTCTTGTTATGGATAAGGAGGTAAAAATGACAAGTTGGTTCTATGTTACTTGCAAGGGTTTTGGCTCAAATTTTGTACCATGAAAGGGTTTTTTTGAGCACAAATTTGGCTTTTAAACCCAACTACAATTGAATATATCATTTCTCTCATCTTATTGATCGAAGTTTTTTCATATTTGGTCATGTTTAGTTAGTTTTTCCCTAGTCTGGCATTTTTTCCTTTGGTGGTTGATTTATGCTTCTGCTCTTGCTTATTTATATGCTTTTCGATTTTCCTTGGAGCTACAATCCCATAGATAGCGATTTTTTCCATATCATTTAGTGTAAAATCAAGGTACTCATTGAACAAAACCTATGGGATGAAACAAATGGGAGTTGTAAATGATGGAGTTAATCTTAAGTTGGAAAGGAACAAGAAGAAGGTATTCAGGCATGGTCTTGAATGAATAAAGCCACACCCCTAAATATCTATGATGTAGAGAACCTTAGATGTCAATTCTAAAGGTAGAGATTTTTTTTACACCTATGAATGAAGATTTATAATGTTTCAACTCCAAGCATGTGATCTTGAGGAGTTAATGTCAATAGTTAGAACTAGGCAATTATCAAGCTTTGCTTAAGTCTATAATATAATTTGGTCATGTTATAGATACATTAATATGCCCCAGGTTCCTTAGATTTCACAAATGGTAAATTAAAGAGAACAAAAGCATAATAATTTCATTAACTTTGCTTTAAAACATCAAATTTGAATAGTAATTGTAGTCTTGGGCTTCGTGTGTACAAGTTAAGGTTTTCATGGGTAGTTGGTTTAAGGTCTTTGGAATGGAGTGATAAGGATAAGGGAAAATATATCACATATTGTTTTTTTTATGCTAGAAGATGATGTAGAAGATTACATGGCTTATCCAAAAAGGGGATAACCAATATGGGCTACCTAATACTTGGTCAAACTAGTATTCTAGTTGGGCTAGGGCAAAGATGGTTAGAAGGGTCACTACCATTAGAGTATAACACATCAGAAATTTTAGGAAAGTTTTTCCAGGGACTATCCACCAGTGGCATTCGAAGGTATTTGTGACTAGAGTTATGGATGAAGGATGGAGATGGAGTGTACCCTAAGGGCCTTAATGGTGTTATCACTCAGAAGTCTCCCCTAGAAGTTATCAAAAGAAGGAATAATCCGAGGTAACCACAAACCAAATCTTTTAGACTCAGGTTCTAGCCAACCTAAGTCCATAGAGGGCTCTCTCTTTATAATTTAACTTTGTTTCTATTAGATTTTAGGCTAGTTCATAGTGTTCATGAGGATTTTGATTTTGATTGAAAGTTGGGTGGTGGAATTCTTAGAACAGATGGATAGAGCTAGGTCTTTAAGCCATTGGGCTATGGAGTCAATCAAAGGATAGCTTAACTGGACTAGATCATTAAATGGATAGTTCAAAGGGCATGCTAGCAAAGCAAAAGGCAAATGTTCAAAGGGCTGATGGATGGAATGATTCTAACTAGGGTAAAAGGGCAATGAAGAATCCTTAGACCGGGATCAGAATGAGGAACATAGGGTGATCATCAACAAAGAGCAATTAAGAATCCTTTCCTACATAGATCACAAGGAGAAACTACGGAAGTAAGGGAGCATTTAAGAATTCCCTAACTAAGATAGTTTAGTAGAAAACATTAAGAAGGTAAACAGCCAAGACAGAGTGCATTAAAGCAAATACTGAAATATCATTTCTAGTTTACCATTCAAATTTCACAGAAATACATATGATTATTAATAAACATAAGGAAAAACAATAATACACATGAGAGAATATTTATTTGATTTTCGCTTCACACAAGAATCTTGTAAAATGTCTAAACTTTATTCCATGATCCAACAAGCCAATCCAGTTTTGATACAATAGCACTTTGATTTTAGATAAAAGTCTACAGAAATGTCTTTGAATCCACGCTAAATGCTTTGAAATATCTCATAACAATTTGAGATTTAATTAAGGAAATATAAATATCTTCAAGCGTGAAGATAGAGTGTTGGCTGTTGCAGTTGAACTTGAGCCAGTTTAGGCTGGCTGTTATGTGTACGTTGGAATCATCTTTGTCTTTAGTATTTTACTCATACTCTTTAACTTGCTACTCTTTGACCCTATTCAGCTGTTTCATCTGGCCGTTATTCAGATTTACTGTGGTAACTTATAGTAAATCTGTCATCTTTTCCCACAATTCATCTTTAGGTAACTTTAATTTGAGCATTCTCCTATAGATTTCGTCTGCCTCAGTGTATTTGGAAAAAATTGGCTTGGTGACAAATAGATGTTTCACCTCATGCTCTAGGAAAAACAGATTTTCAAGTATCATACAATACTTTCCCTAATGGTAAGGCTTTGATTCCTGATGTGCTTGCCTGTTCCTTGGACAACTTCTTTAATCTGTCAACATAGTCCAATTGGGTCATAAGTTTGTCATGGATGACCATAAGGCTCGAAAGGCCTTTATCCCTCAAAATTTGAAACTTTATCATGAATTTGTCAATGCCCACCTACATGTTGTGGCATTTTTCCTCCAGGTTAAACATAAGGTTTCTTTTAGAAATAACCTTTTTGACTTCTATGATGGCTTCAGTTCTATCCTCCACACCAAGCTCATTTAGTTCATGCATGTTATTACTGTTCAAGAAGTGGATGAGTCGATTAGCATCCTTAGGCTGGTCTCCTAAGTCTTCCTTTACTTTTTGAATTGCTTCAGTGGCCACTTTCACCAGTTCTATTTGCTCAAATATTACTTGAATTGATGGCCAAATATCATTGACAGAGTCATTGATATTAGCCGAGAGCATCTCCTTAGTATGTCCTAGTGGCTCTTGTAGAGTTAGATCCTTCTCTAGGACCTTAATCTTCTCACCCATCCTTAGGGCTTTCTGTGTTTCTTCTCTCTGCTGAATCTGGGCAAGCTTGCAGTCAGTTTCTAAGCTTGCCACTTTCTCCTTGAGCCTTTTAAGTTCTATTGCTTGGATGGAGATTTCCTCCATGGCTTTCACTAGCTCTATTGTCTTTCCTGTTGAAGTACCTGTTGTTGTAGACTCAGTTGTGACTGGAAATGTTGTGACAGGTGGGGCTGTTGGTGCCAAGGATGCTTCCAGTGTTGAGGGAACTGTAGTTGTTACTGTGGGAATGGCAGTTGTAGAAGTGGTGGCCAGTTCACTTTGTTTGGACTGAATCAATGTGTCCAATTCTTTCTCTATTTGTTTCAATTGGTCATTTAGCTTTAGGACCAAGTCCATAAGCTCTTCTTGTCCTTTTTGGGTCTCTAGGACTTCTGCTGTCTATGGGTGATGCAGTGGTGGAATCTTAAGTTGCTTCTTCAAAGTTGCTATGTCATCATTTTTCTTCTTTATCAGTCTTTTAGTGGCCTTCACATCTTTCGGATCATGTCCCAACTCAATGATTAAGTCCTCTAAGGACTTGATTCTGGTGTCCTTTGCCTGTGAAGAGGCCTTTTCCAATTGGAATTAAGCTGATATGTTATTTAGGGAATTTTGCAATTGGTGAGCTGCGATGGCCTTCCCTGTTAAGGTGGAGTAAATCATCTCCCCTGTCTATTTGTGCAGCTCAATCTGGTCAATAGGATGTATGTCCTTTGCCAACACTTCGAAATCTATCTTCTTGAAGTCTGCTACTGTTCTTGGTTGCTGAGTGGTAGGTTTTACAAATGTCATCTGCATCTTGCCTTCTTTAACATCATAGGCTGACATAAGCCTTGTTTGGTTTTTAGGTGCCATCTTTAGGTACTGTGCATAAGTCCGGGCTTTTAGCCTCTCATTCCTGGCCTTTATATCCTTGTACCTTTCTCTGATGTCTTGATCCCTGTCAACTGACATCCTAAAGGAGGACACTTCAACACTTTGTTTCCTTTCCAACATTTGAGTATTTGATGTGGAAGGTTCTAGTGTGCCCCCAAAGGGAGTGGCAGGCCTACTCCTTTCTCTTTCTGTGTTGGTGGCCCCAACAGTTTCCTCTGTGAATTCCTATTCTAGCATAGGATTTAACCTCTGCCTTTTGACCAGGCTATTCTCTCCATATGTTTGTGTGGTTGCTCTGCCTGATGTAATGGCCTCTTCCCTATTCCTTTTGAGGCTTTTCTCCTCATTTAGAGGAGTTTGCAAGTTGGGGGGAGTACTCACGGTGGGTTGTTGTATACTTGTTTGATTTAATTTCTCTGATACGTCTGGCTTCTCTGACTCTTCTTGTACCTGAGATTCTTCTTCTATATGTGATACACTTGGTGCCTGAGATTCTCCCTATGCCTGTGATTCTTCTTGGATTTGGGTCTATCCTTGGATTTGAGATTCTCCTGGCACCTGCAGGAAATAACCTTCATCAAGCCTTTTCTCTAAATCAATTAGAGAATTTTCAATTGCTACTTCAGTGTTATCCTTGTCCACTAAAGTATTCTCCACCCATTCCAATTGATTTGCATATTTCTCTATCTCGGGGATTCGATGGTGAATGTAGGAAGCCATCTTGTTTTTCTGTCTTCTATTGCAGATGAAGTCACAGGGGTCATATATCCACATGAAGTTTTGTTTTAGTTTGAGTCTCTGAAGGATTTCTTCTCCTTCTATTCCAGCTTCTCTGCTATTACATACAAAGGGGCCTAGCTGATCTTTGATTCTGAGCTGGGCCTTCTTTTTGGCCTTAACAAAATGCACCTCATTTGAGTTGATTATTTTCCTGTAGTACTCCAGAGCAAATAAACTCATTGGGAGGTATCTGGGCAGTTTATATGGGGCCAACTCACAGCTATAGACCCTAATTTCTGTGTGATTTTGGTACAAGTACTAATCTCCCACTTTGTGTTGTTTTGGCAGCTGCAGGATCCTCCTGATATCTGAATTGATTCTTGGAGGAGGACTTCCTAGCAGCATGGTCACTATTGGATGTACAAAAAGATCAATGAAATATGTGTATGGATATGGGGAATCATACTGTATCAAAGGATTCCAAAAAATTACTGACCTAGGATGACTTTTAGTGTCAATCTTTTTTAGAGTGAAAGGGAACTTGTCAGCTTGGTAATATAAGAAAAGGTGGCACAAAGCTGAAGAATACTTAAATACTCTTTCATTACTCATTCTCAGAAATTGTTCATGCATCCTATCAGCTATGTAATTGGCATAATCATACATGACATCAGGGGGCTGTCCAAGAGAAAAAATGGACATGAAGGCTAAAATGATTTCATCTATGTACTCACTGGTGGTATAGCCTAAAACACAAGAGACCATTGCTACTATATCCTGACCAAATGGGGAAAATATGGTAGCCACATATGGGGGAGGGTCTTTTGGGATGTGCTTTTCTTCCCTAATGAAGGTTTGGAGCATTTCAAAAAGTTTGGCAGTGGTAAGCTTGGGAAATTTTTCTAGTCGGTCTCGAATTGAAATAGGGGTTAAGTTTTGCCCTGGCTATAGTTGCAACATTTCATTGATTGACTCGGCAGTGATGGTGAAAAGTATGGTGTGGTCAAGGGACATCACTGCTCTTCAACTGGGAATGTAGTTTGCATGGCAATAATGGATAATCTCTGGAAAGATGTGCACCTCAGGGAATTGGTATTTGGGAAAATTAGACTCCCAAAGACCTATTTTATCGGAGTGGTTGAGATATTGGTCTCTGTATCGACAGTATAGTTTGATAGGGGACTCAAGGATAGAGTTGTCCTTGATTTGGAAATCTTTATCAGCAAGAGGAAGGTGGTCCAGGTCCAGATGAGGAGTAGTAATTGGCTTGAAATCCATGGCAATAGGGGCAGCCATTCTTAGTTCTTGTGGATTTAAGAATGGAGACGGTAAATTTTCAGTTTTTGAGGTAATGGGGCTGTTCAATTCGAGGTGGGTTTTATGTTACTAAAGTTACCTTTAATTTCAATTAAGAAAGCTTTAAAGACTGGTTCGAAAATTTAACAGGGATTTCAATGGATTATGGCTTAAATACTTGGAATTGAAGAAAACAGGGTGTGAACCAGGTAACTGGAAATTCTGAACGGTTAAAAAGGCTTCAATCACGCTAGAAGGAAATATGGGATATTTTGGCGTCTTCAAAGTGCAAGTGTACATGGGTTGACGGCTTTCAACGTTCATAGGTTCGTGCATGGAAAATTACAATTAAAAATGATAAAAACAATGATTTGGGGCTTTTCTGGATTTACGCGCAAAAAGTCAATTTGGATGTACAGGTGAACAGTGACTGTTTGTCGCGTAGCGAGATGAACAGTGACAGTTTTGGCGGGTAGTGGGATGGTGGTAAGTGGTTTACTTCGCACCGCCTTTGGGCGGTTGGTGCTATTGGGGGGAGGCCGCCCGATTCCATTCATCGAGTGCCACATCGCTTCGGGGGCCCAATGAAAAACAACCCATTACAGGTGGGTATCGTTTGGATTTCGGGCCCTTCCGAAATCAACATGGGCCATCGGATGGGGAGGGGCGAGATCGTGTGGTGGTCGGGTGCAGGAGTCACATGGAAGGTAATGGAGGAGCCCGACGGGAAATTAAACGTGACGGTTTTAGCTTAATGAGGGATTAAAGTGGGGATTAAGGTATCGAGTGGGATATGATTGGTGGATGGTTTGACTTTAATTAATCGCAGATCGATTAATTATGTCTTTTATCAGGGTTTGGATATTATAAAGCTTATATTTCAAACTTCAGGGTAGGAATATTAATATTAAATGGGTTTTGTTGACACCTAATCCGAAACGGATGGGTGAACTAGACAGTCATCCAGAAGATGAACTGATCCGTTTTATTTGTATATATAAATGTATATTACCTAATGAATAAGATCATCAGTTTTCTCTCGCTCATTAATTCTGGAGTTACCCTGGCCTGACATGGTATCAGAGCACAGGTCCCAGAAATAGTAACTCCTGCCTGAGAGCTGCTCAGTCTCTGACATCCCTGGAATACCTGGAGCCTGGTGCTGCCTGGAGACTGCCGCTGCCTGGAGACTGCCGCTGCCTGCAAACGCCTGGATTGGTAACGTATGACTGTTTCACCTTGCTTGCTTATTGAGAACGCACCGAGAATCATACCATTGAAACCCCTGGCCCTTCGCCTTTCTGCAACGTTATGAAGCTTCGATAAACTGAGTAGTTCGATCCTGCCTGAGTAGAGTTCGAATGACCGTGGATCCAAGAGGAACGAAGACATGCTCAAAGCTCTAATGGTTTGACTCCCAACTATTATGACAAATCCTGTCTCGAGCCCTTGTCTATCATTAAATCTGGTGTAGAAGATGCTGTGAAACAGGAAGCAAGATTTGCTGCTTCTTTGCTTCGTCTGCATTTTCATGACTGCTGGTATGACTGCTTTGTTAAGGGTTGCGATGCTTTGATTCTGCTTGATGACACTGCCCACTTCACGGGAAAAATAAAAACAGCAAAACCCAACCTAAATTCGGTCAGAGGGTTTGGAATGGTGGATAAGATCAGTGGTGTCATGCGCTGATCTTCTTGCTGTAGCAGCCCGCGACTCTGTAGTTATTAGTACTTGTCCGATCCGAGTTGTTCAATCGTCCAAGCAATTAAAGTAACTATGATCGGTTTGGCTTTAGTGGATACCATACAGGCTGAGCTTTTGTGTGTTGAGAAAGTATTTGTTATGGTAGTGCTATGGTGAGAAAGTATTTGTTATGGTAGTGCTATGGTAGTGTTGTGTTGAGAAAGTATTTGTTATGGTAGTGCTGTAGCCTGATATATATTGTAACAGAATTTTGAAGTGTAGCAATGGTGATTTAAAGCAGAGACAAATATGGTGATAAGAGAATTTTGAATATGGCCTGATTTTGAATGATTTTGCATATATATATGGTGATATAAAGCAGAGTTTTAAATGATTTTTTTCTCCATACCAAAATCATTTTTTAAAGCAGAGATATACACAGTAATTCTCCATATCAAAATCATTTTTTAAAAGCAGCAGAAGTTTTTTTAAGAGTATTTTTCTCATCATAAGTATATATCAGCAAAAGTTTTTTATATCAGCAGAAGTAACCTTTACAAAATGCATTCAATCATCTCTATGATAGGAATAGTTCTCACTGGCAAGGAG
>APFE030161664.1:57635-95014 GCA_000404065.3 Pinus taeda
GATTTGCAGGTGAAACAAGTACAATCGACTCCACTCATGATTGACAACACCTCTGCAATAAAGTTGGCCAAGAACCAAAAGTTTCATGATCGTACAAAGCATATCAATACTAAATATCATTTGATCCGACATCATGTTGAGGCCAAAACAATCCATCTCCGCCATTGTTCCACAAATGAGCAAGTTGCAGACATCTTCACCAAAGCGCTTGGAAGCGAAAAGGTTGAAAGATTTAGAACGATGCTTGGACTCACCAACATCCCTTCAGATTAAGGGGGGGAATGTTGAGACCTAATCCGAAACGGATGGGTGAATTGGACAGTCATCCAGAAGATGAACTGATCCGTTTTATTTGTATATATAAATGTATATTACCTAATGAATAAGATCATCAGTTTTCTCTCGCTCATTAATTCTGGAGTTACCCTGGCCTGACAGGTTTAATAAAATATACGGGAAAAGGGGATTTTTCGGGAATTAACATATAAATAATGTTAAAAGTTAATATGAAAATTGCGGGAGATAAATGAAGTGCACTAAGCATAATGTGTTTTTGTAATTCCTTCGCTTTTTACATAGAAACATTACAACTTAGGCTAAGTGCATTTTTTTGTGGGTTTTTCATAAAAAGGGGTATCCATGGGGGTGATTGTTTTTCCTTAGGAAAATGGTGTTTTAACCTTAGGAAAAGGGATTTATGAGGGGAAAATGAATGAATTGGAGAAGGGTGAATGTTTATGAGGGGATTTTAGTACTTAGGATCTATAAGTCATTGGGTCCAGGGTTCGGTCCCTCCAGAAGTTAGAGAAATGCTCTGAGCCCCTTTGACTTATGATTTTGGGTACTTCAAACTTTCTGGCAAATTAGTTAAGTAAAGGGTGAAATGAGTGAGGGGAAATTAGTTAATTTGACTTTGTGAATTTTATGTCAGTCCCATTTCTCATTCATACTTAGAACTTTCATGATGAGGGTGATAAATGTGCTTTTGTCTGACAATCATCACAATTTTGCAACCTTTCTTCTACTTACCCATCTACTCATCCTACCATTTTTACTTCTCTTTATTAGGGTGCATTTGAGCTAGCAAACCCTTATCAAACATTTTTATTTTCTTTACAATGGTAATCTGACTAAATCTAACCTTATTACATCCAAGGGCTCAGATTATACAGTTGAGCTCCTTTTTATTTACTCTACCTAATCTACTTATCCGCCAAAATTACACTGTTTGGTCAGATTTTTATTCTCTATCTATAAACATGAAATAGCCAAGTTTAAACATTTTGACTATCATGGATTGTGGCATAGGTTACAAACTGTACACAATCATTTATTGAGCATTAAAAATAAGTAGTAGCGGCATTTTGACTAGCACACTTTCCTGGTCTTTTCTTTCCTTGGTGTTCATATTTTTCATCTTTTTTGACCTTTTTATTCTTTTTGTCCTTTGATTTTTCTTTTAGGACATACCCTCTTTACATTTTTTAATTTTTTGAATATGGAAAACATTTTCAGAAAGCAAAGGTATGTACATATTACAGGTTTAATCTCAGCCATTAAAAAATTATGCCTCTTATTGGTATAGGAACCTAACAGTGGCTCCACTTGGGGATGGCATTTCCTGGTGAAATGTCAAGAACTTGTTGATCAATGGCCTTCTAAATTGCTGTGATGTTCTTCTGCAACTCTTCCATTTTCACTTTTCTGCATTATTTCTATTTATAAAAATAAAACCTTTGAAGCTTAGGGCCTTCTCTTCGGGCTTCAACTCCAAAGAATCACTATCCAATCAACTCTAGACTTTGAAAAACAAAATACGTACAAATGATTAGTGGAATCAATAACTAGGTTCAATGTAGTGTTTAAGCATTCGACCATTAATTGGTCCTCCTTTTGCTTCTATGCCATCCATTTCTCTAAGGAAGAAATCATTATTACCTCTAGATGCATAGATGGTATATGAGCCTTTCCATAGGAAATCAAATTTCCCATGTTTACCTTTATCCCCTCTTCTTGAGTCCCATTTCAAAACTTTGTGCCCTAGGTAAAAATCTTCTGCCTTAGTCCTTTTATCAAAAGCCTTCTTGATCCTTTCCTGCACAATTTGAGATCTAATGTACACTTCTTCCCTAGACTGCTACAAGTGAATAGTTTGGTTGATTCTCCTTTGGATGTCATTTGGTTCAACTTGCAACTCTTGGAGAAAATTCATCACTGGTGTTCCCAAGGAAGATGGGAAAAAAACTTCCATTCCATAAAATAATTGATAAGGACTAGTACTAATGGATTTCTTTGTGATTAGCCTGTCTACCCATAAGGCATTCACTAGCTTCTTGTTCCATGTTTTCTTGATGTCTTCTAACAGTTTTTTGATGATATTTACTAGAATTTTATTTGAGGACTCTGCTAGTCCAATTCCTTGGGTGTAATAAGTTGTGGAATGGCCCAAAGTTATATGGTACTTGTTACAAAAGTCAATCATTCTCTTAGATTTGAAGGCTGCTACATTATCAGTGATGATTTTGGTTGGGCACCCAAATCTAGATAGGATGTTGGATTCAAGGAAGGTTATAATAACATTATCAGTGGCTTGCCTTGATGGTAGTGCTTCTATTCATTTGGTAAAGTAATCTGTAGCAATGAGAATCCATTTGTGTTGGGCAGAGGAAGGTGGGTGGATTTCACCAATGAAGTCAAGACCCCATTGTTGAAAAGGTGCTTTAGCAAATATTGGTTTTAGGGGCAGGGGTAAAAGCTTTTTCTTTCCTTAAAAAATTTGGCATTTATGACATGAGCTTACAAATTTCTTTACATCAGAAAACAAAGTGGGCCGATAGAAACCGGCTCTAAGAATCTTTTCAGTAGTGAATTTCCAGTAAAGATGTCTTCCATAGTCACCTACATGAAACTCTTGTAACACCTTGTCAGATTCTTCTTTTAATAAATAGTTAAGAAGGATACCTTCATGATTCGTCCAAAACAAAGCATTATCAAGTATGCAAAACTTTAAAGATTTCATTTTTAAAAACCTGCTTTTGGTCCTGGATAATTCAGGAGGAGCTCATAAATTCTGTAAAACATATATGATGTTAGCATACCATGGTGATTTAATAAGGGCCTCGCTGATTGATGGAGTCGCCATCTCCTCTCCATTATCCATTTCTACAATAAAATTTATGTCTAAGGCCTGACAGTTCGATTTAGCCATGAGCTTGGCTAAACCTTGGCCTTTGATTAACTTTGTTGGCTTGATTTCTAGGTCATATTCTAATATAGTAGGAATACATTTCCCTCTCTTTCCATCTGGACCATCATGTGTTAAGATATCCTTCACTATTACATTGGGGACATAGGCTATTATATGAGAATATAAAATGTAAACTCTAAAATATTTGATAGCTTTGACCAAAGAAGAGCTTGCTTTTCCATTATATTGTATTTTAAAGAGGCATCTCTCAGGGATTTTCTAAAAAAGGCAATAGGTTGTTCATAACCCTCATCATTTTTCTGAAGTAGGACTGCAAGAATTGTGTGTTCTGAGGCAAAAGGGAATATAATGAAAACCCTATCAAACTTTGGACTGATCAAAGCTGGTGTTTTTGTTAAGGCTAACTTAATATCTTCAAAGGAATTCTTAGCCTCAACTGTCCATTTTATGGTCAAACATTTCTTCAACATGTTATTCAGTGATCTAATTAATTCTGCTAGGTTAGAAATAAATCTCCTAAGAAATTTTATTTTTCCTAAAAAGGCTTGTAATTCCATAATGCTCCTAGGATGTTGTATCAGTAAGATGGCTTCAATTCTTGCAGGGTCTTTTCGGATACCATCTTTAGAGATTATGTGGCCTAACAATTTACCCTCTTCTAACCCAAATAAATATTTTTTAGGGTTCAAAGAAATTCCATACTTCCTACATTTGATGAAAACCTGTCTCAGATGATCTAAGTGTTGTTTATCAGATTTTGAGAATACAGTGATATCATCTAAGTATATTACTAGGAATTCATGGATTTCCTTAGCAAAAGCTATGTCCATAGGTCTTTGAAAGGTGGCCCCTGCATTCTTTAATCCAAAATGCATTTTCACATACATGAATGTGCCCAAAGGAGTAGTGAATGCAGTTTTTGCCTGGTCATTTGGATGAACTAAAATTTGATTGTAACCAGAAAACCCATCCAATAATGAGATTCCGGTTGACCCTACTAGTCTTTGTAATATATGATCCATTTTAGGGAGAGGGTAATTGTCTTTAAGTGAAACTTTATTGAGGTTCCTAAGATCAACACACAGTCTAATCTCACCAGTCTTTTTCCTTGAGGGCACCAAATTTGAAACCCAATCAGAGAATCTAATTGGTGCTATTATCTTGGCTTCATACATTCTTCTGGTTTATTTTTCAATAGAAGGAAATAGAATGGGATTAATCCTCCTAAGCTTCTGTATAAAATCTTTTTGGTTTTCTTTTATGGGGATAGTGTGTTGTATTATGCTGGTGTCATAGGACTTGAGGTCCTCATAACTCCAAGCAAAGACATCTTAGAATTCCTTTAGCACTTCTATGTATTTCACTTTTTAAGTGGGAGGTAAAGACTTTGAAAGCTTTATCAATTTTGGATTTTCCTCAGTCCCTATGTTGCACTCCTCTATATCAGATTTTAAGGGTTCCATCTTTGGTTTTCTAGGGACATCATTATCAAACAAGTCTTCCAAAGGGGTTAATCCTTTGGGCAAAAAGTTGTCTTTGAGATTAATGATTTCAGAATCTTCGTTAATTATTTCTTCAATTTCAACTTGTTTTAGGTTTCGAATATCTAATTTTGTAAATTTTGTGGGATGGAATCTATTTATCTCTTCATCTTCCAATTTGTTAATTTCTATTTTATCTGTAAAATCAAGATCTAATGTTATGTCACTATCTATGTTGCTATTTACAAATTCTTCCTCTAGAGTTAAAAAAAATTGCTTATTGGTTGGTCATTAGCAAATACTTGCCAGTTTTTCAAGTTATTTGGGATAGCAGGTATGTGCCTAACCTCAGCAGTGCTGACAAACATTGCTAAACTATGAGCCTACATATTATGTTTCCTTGGAATTACTGCAAGCTTAGCTTCTAAAAAAGTGTTCAATATTTCTACAACTGTTCCTCTTGTTGGCCGGATAAATCGATCTTGTAGACAAGGCCGATCTCCCTAATATCAACAGATATCTGGCAACAAGCAGGACAAGCATTCAATGCAAAATATATATATATGAACATATCATCGCTGAGGTAGGCATTCCCATACTCAGATCAAAACTGACTAGAAAACTATCTAAACTTCTCTGATACATGAATGATTTTGTAATACATCACAAGTATAGACATATGTAGACATAGTATGGACGCAGCCATATGTTTATGAATAGTCTATTGTATCATGAATAACAAAATTCCTTGCAGCCTGGATGGTGGAAACTAGATCCAGGGTCTTGATTTCTGCTTCCCAAACTAGTACGATTCTATCCATGTGAATGAATGTGTTGAAGTCAAACATGGTAGAAACCACTTGATTACCAGTCAATGATGTGAATTGTTAACAAATGTGAGAGAAACCACCAGTAATGTCAATGGCCCTCAAAGTACTCAGTACAATCCATGAAATGTGAATAAATGAGTCGATGTTGAACACGTCACAGAATCCTTTGATCGAAGGTCAATGATGCAACCTGTCGTCAAAGGCGAGAAACCTGCCATTAGGGCATGCAGATTCCAAGGTACTAACGATTTCTAGATAATGAGTTGGAGTCAATAGAAAGTGATCCATCGTAGGCAAGCCCACAACACGAAATCATAGATCAAGTTTTGAAGAAATATATTTGGCAAGGACTAACTCAGGGATGGTCAATATGGATGACAGATATTTTGCAAATGAATGGTTTATTTGAACTGACCTCTTGAACACATAACGACACTGCAGATGGTTTGGTGACAATTGACCCAAAGCTAATACCCAGAAACCGGCTGAAGACTTTCAATATGGTTTGATTAATTGTTAGGCAAAGTATTTCCCAACCCAGGTGAACAAAAAGTGTCGTGTTCAAGAGTGGTCAACTACTTTTCTAAACACAAAGTATAACAAACAAGTTCATTTTTCTCTCTTTTCCCCCACCATTTCTGGCAAGTCCCTCTTTATTTTTGACAAGCTTGAGGAGGATAACATTTGCTTGATTATAAGCTCATCCTTAGGATGAGTCCAACTTAGTTTAAAATTCGAGCCCTAAGAAGGAGTGGTCCGTTCCTGTTTAAAATTGAACAGGTCCTTTATTGTTGAATTTAAACAAGTCCAGTATAGGAAAAACTCGGTGTTTTTCAATTTTAGGGAGTCAGAAGAAAAACTTAAGAAAACTCCATGGTTGTCCTTTTTGGTAAATTTGTGTCCCCTAAGCCCGAAAAAGTATAAAATGATACTTGAGAGAACTGCTTGACCATTACGATCAAGGAGTACTTTTCAGAATTAGTGGCTCTGATGTGAAAAAGTAAAAAAGCGATTAAAAACACGTCATTTTATAACCAATATCGAACTTGAAACGACAAAAGTCTGACAATCTTTTAATGTTTATATGGTCGGAAAAGAGCTGTAAGTGGACCGTCCTTTTAATTCCGTTTTAACGAGTTTAAAATGAAAAACTCAGCAATATTTTCATATTTTACGAGTTAGAAAAGAGCTTAAAAAGGACTCCTATGTTTCACTTTTTCGTAAATTTTGGAAGAGTCCGAAAAAAGTGAAAAAGTATGCTCTTTGTTGAAAATGATCAATTCTTCCTGAAAATCCAATATTCTGCACAAAAACTCAAAATATTACTCATACCTGTTTAAAATAAATAAAAATGCATCAAAAGTTACCTTTTTAAAGTGAAAAATAAACAAATTAAAAATTCATATATTCAAAAAAACTTATCAAAAGGGCTTTTGTAAACTCATTTTTACCGTTTGACTTCAGAGTGAAAAGTAAGAGTTTTTGGTAAGAAACTTTCTGTGAAGATTGCGGAAAATCCGACTGTTGCAATCGAAAACCGTCAGCTCCAGGTAATCCACATCATCCTTATCTTGCATTTCAACCATTTAATTTTCATTTTAGGGCTTTAAAAATTGATTTTTAAAGGAAAATTTTGTTTAAAAACCGCTCGCGGGGGGTCCGCATGTGCAACATGCGGCCCCTGCAGACCCCGACTTTTTCGTACAAAGGAAAAAGTCGGGGTCCCGCACCTGCTCTTAAGGAGTAGTGAGGACCTACGCACTGTCCCTAACTAGCGGGTGCGGACCCCGCGAAATAAGTTTTAAAATGTCAATTTTTTCCATTTCCGCCCGAAAATTTTGAACTAAATTATTTTAATCCACCTTTTTTGCAATGTAGGATATAAAAAATGCTCATTTGGTGAGAACGGGAGAACGAAGATGTGGATCTAGCTGCATTAATTCATCCACGTACAATACGGGCATTAAAAACATGCAGACTATTCAAATTTTGGGCCATACCTGGCATGAGGGATCAGGTAGACTTTCTGCAATGGCTAGTAGACAAGTGGAGCACACAGGACTAGTGTTTCATAATTGGTGGCCACCGGCTCGAAATCGATTTAGAGGACATTTATTTCCTGACTGGTTTGCCCAAGATAGGCAAATGATTATCTCTATTTGGGACTAGGCCAGGTGGCCAGTCTGTCGCTAGTCTCCGACTAGAGTTTTGTAATGACCAAACTGAGGACAAACAGATAGATATCAAGACTATCTCCCGACCTGAACTTAAAGTGATTGCATTTACTGTCACCATACTATGCGGGAGCGCAACATTACATGTAGCTACCGGATCCCAAATGCGAATGGTAGTAGACTGTTACCGAGGCACCATCTTCAAATGGTGCGAGGCTGTGTTGGCGAATGTAAAAGGCCAACTGACTAGAGCAAAGAATGGACAACTAAAAAACTTTGGAAATGGTTTCTTGGTTGTGAGCTTTGGCCTAGAGAGGGTCCCTATGTTGGTCCCATAGCAGCTTTCCGTTAAGGCTAGACTTCCCCGAGAGCCTAGGATTATGCGTTGGGTTGCAATGATGGCCCATCATCCTGAGGAGGGTACATAGGTTGTTCGATTTCCACCTGAATATTTTCATTGGTTGGGGAACCAAATTTTCGTGATTCAGGACTTTTCATATGCTGGGATGGATTATCGTGGTGATCCAGACATGGCTCTTCCACTAGGAAAGCAATGGGATGATTCAGGTAAAATTATTTTTAACATTTTCTAAATTTTTAAACTATTTTTTTTTTTTTTTTAAATCGTCCAAAACTGACAATAAAAAGTTTTAAATGCAGATGTAGGTCCATGGCGACCAGCCGCTCTCCAGCCCTGTGAGAGAAGACACCCTGTTGTAGAAGCACCAGCCCCACAGGACCAATCAGTAGAGACCCTGACAGAATTGGAGCATCATCTAGAGCATTTGACAGTAGATATTCCAAAGACTAGTATAGATGATATTCCACTTAGGTTACAGTGCTATGTGATTGGGGTCCCATGACCTTTTAGGAGGTTCCTTTGTAGGGTGGCCCGAGCAGTGATTTCTTATCGTGATCATCATCGGGGATAGGATGATTGCCTTTGTAGACCCATACGACATTTTATATCTTTTTGTACTATCATTTTTGTCGATCATAAGGTGTTTTTCAACCTATGATTGAAGACGATGTATATTTGACACACTTCTATGCTATGATATATCACTATTACTGGCTATCTTGTATAACATGTTTATGGAATGTTTTTAAATTTACTGTCTTGATTATTGCAAATGTCTATTTAACATTCGAGAAGCAACTGCATCTGCTAATGTGTTTAAACATCTTGGAATATGCTGATATTCAATGTAGTCAAATTCACGTTCCATTCACGTTCCAAGAGACGAACTCTCAAAAACAATCTTAATAACACTGGATTTCTAATGGCATAAACCCTGTTAAGCTGTAATACAACGACTTCAGAATCTAACCTGACAATCAAACTCCGAATCCAAATGAGATGGATTCAGATAATAACTCAATCACTGCACTATACTCTGCAATGTTATTTGTTGTTTGACCGAGGCTTACCCCATGCATAGACACTAACTCGTCAGAGGGTGAATAGATAACCCAAGCTGCGGAAAAAATGTTTTGTGTACTATGACAAGCACCATCAGCAAAACTAATGTATGTTTGAAGAGACGTCGACATCTGCAATATCAAGAGTAAAATCAAGATAAGCACGAATAATGATAAAAACATTATCTAAACTAGGCACACTTTCTAATCTAAAACACACCAACTAGAAAGAAACTATTCTAACAAAAATCTCCACACCAAACTTTAAGCATAATATCTTTTTAGATAAAGCCCATTTCTGGGTCTACCTAAAAAGACACCGTCAAAATCTACTAATTCATAGGCCCCTTTTGCCAGCTTTTGCTTAACAACAAAAGGATCATGCCACATGGGTACAAATTTTCCAGCCCCTAGCTTATCGTTTGCTTGATCGTATAATAAAACTAGGTCTCCTTCTGAAAAATTACGAGGTCTAACATTTCAGTCGTACTGAGCTTTTATTCGTTTTGCATGAGTCTCGATTGCTAATGCAACATCACATCGATTCTCATCTAGTAGAGCTAAGTACAACAAACGTTTCTCCTCTTCTGAAGTGGTTGGGAGTAATTCTATGGCTATTTGCAATGACGGAATTTCGCATTCAATGGGTAACACTGCTTCCAACGCGTAAACTAGTTGAAAAGGAGTGAAATGAGTTGATGTTTTGACTGAGGTTAGGTATGCCAAAAGCACTGAAAATAACATGTTATGCCAATTCGACCAATGAATACCAATGATTCGTTGGATCATAGTGACTAAAACTTTATTGATTGCTTCAACCAGACCATTAGCCTGTGGGTAATATGGAGTAGAACTATCATGACGCAGGCCAAGTTGATCTGTTAGTTTAGTCATCATGATGTTTCGAAAATGACTTCCATGATCAGTGATAATCGCTTGAGGAACACCGAATCTAGCAATTATATGATTGAAAACGAAAATTGTAGCAGTTTTGCCGTCTGTTGAAAATGTAGGCATCGCCTCAGCCCACTTGGTAAAATAATCTACTGCGAGGATGATATACACATGCCCCCCGACCGAGTGAGGGTTACATGTAATAAAGTCAATACCCCACTTTGCGAAAGGACCGACGGCAATTATAGGGTGGAGAGGAGCAGGTGGAGCATGCATCTTACAATAAAAAATTTGGCAATTGTGGCATTTTCGGACTGCATTGATACAATCTTTAAATAAGGATGGCCAGAAATAACCAGCGCGCAATATGCCTCTTATTGGTATAGGAACCTAACAGTGGCTCCACTTGGGGATGGCATTTCCTGGTGAAATGTCAAGAACTTGTTGATCAATGGCCTTCTAAATTGCTGTGATGTTCTTCTGCAACTCTTCCATTTTCACTTTTCTGCATTATTTCTATTTATAACAGTGAAACCTTTGAAGCTTAGGGCCTTCTCTTCGGGCTTCAACTCCAAAGAATCACTATCCAATCAACTCTAGACTTTGAAAAACAAAATACGTACAAATGATTAGTGGAATCAATAACTAGGTTCAATGTAGTGTTTAAGCATTTGACCATTAACTGGTCCTCCTTTTGCTTCTATGCCATCCATTTCTCTAAGGAAGAAATCATTATTACCTCTAAATGCATAGATGGTATATGAGCCTTTCCATAGGAAATCAAATTTCCCATGTTTACCTTTATCCCCTCTTCTTGAGTCCCATTTCAAAACTTTGTCCCCTAGGTAAAAATCTTCTGCCTTAGTCCTTTTATCAAAAGCCTTCTTGATCCTTTCCTGCACAATTTGAGATCTAATGTACACTTCTTCCCTAGACTGCTACAAGTGAATAGTTTGGTTGATTCTCCTTTGGATGTCATTTGGTTCAACTTGCAACTCTTGGAGAAAATTCATCACTGGTGTTCCCAAGGAAGATGGGAAAAAAACTTCCATTCCATAAAATAATTGATAAGGACTAGTACTAATGGATTTCTTTGTGATTAGCCTATCTACCCATAATGCATTCACTAGCTTCTTGTTCCATGTTTTCTTGTTGTCTTCTAACAGTTTTTTGATGATATTTACTAGAATTTTATTTGAGGACTCTGCTAGTCCAATTCCTTGGGTGTAATAAGTTGTGGAATGGCCCAAAGTTATATAGTAATCTCTTAGATTTGAAGGCTGCTACATTATCAGTGATGATTTTGGTTGGGCACCCAAATCTAGATAGGATGTTGGATTCAAGGAAGGTTATAATAACATTATCAGTGGCTTGCCTTGATGGTAGTGCTTCTATTCATTTGGTAAAGTAATCTGTAGCAATGAGAATCCATTTGTGTTGGGCAGAGGAAGGTGGGTGGATTTCACCAATGAAGTCAAGACCCCATTGTTGAAAAGGTGCTTTAGCAAATATTGGTTTTAGGGGCAGGGGTAAAAGCTTTTTCTTTCCTTAAAAAATTTGGCATTTATGACATGAGCTTACAAATTTCTTTACATCAGAAAACAAAGTGGGCCGATAGAAACCGGCTCTAAGAATCTTTTCAGTAGTGAATTTCCAGTAAAGATGTCTTCCATAGTCACCTACATGAAACTCTTGTAACACCTTGTCAGATTCTTCTTTTAATAAATAGTTAAGAAGGATACCTTCATGATTCGTCCAAACAAAGCATTATCAAGTATGCAAAACTTTAAAGATTTCATTTTTAAAAACCTTCTTTTGGTCCTGGATAATTCAGGAGGAGCTCATAAATTCTGTAAAACATATATGATGTTAGCATACCATGGTGATTTAATAAGGGCCTCGCTGATTGATGGAGTCGCCATCTCCTCTCCATTATCCATTTCTACAATAAAATTTATGTCTAAGGCCTGACAGTTCGATTTAGCCATGAGCTTGGCTAACCCTTGGCCTTTGATTAACTTTGTTGGCTTGATTTCTAGGTCATATTCTAATATAGTAGGAATACATTTCCCTCTCTTTCCATCTGGACCATCATGTGTTAAGATATCCTTCACTATTACATTGGGGACATAGGCTATTATATGAGAATATAAAATGTAAACTCTAAAATATTTGATAGCTTTGACCAAAGAAAAAGCTTGCTTTTCCATTATATTGTATTTTAAAGAGGCATCTCTCAGGGATTTTCTAAAAAAGGCAATAGGTTGTTCATAACCCTCATCATTTTTCTGCAGTAGGACTGCAAGAATTGTGTGTTCTGAGGCAAAAGGGAATATAATGAAAACCCTATCAAACTTTGGACTGATCAAAGCTGGTGTTTTTGTTAAGGCTAACTTAATATCTTCAAAGGAATTCTTAGCCTCAACTGTCCATTTTATGGTCAAACATTTCTTCAACATGTTATTCAGTGATCTAATTAATTCTGCTAGGTTAGAAATAAATCTCCTAAGAAATTTTATTTTTCCTAAAAAGGCTTGTAATTCCATAATGCTCCTAGGATGTTGTATCAGTAAGATGGCTTCAATTCTTGCAGGGTCTTTTCGGATACCATCTTTAGAGATTATGTGGCCTAACAATTTACCCTCTTCTAACCCAAATAAATATTTTTTAGGGTTCAAAGAAATTCCATACTTCCTACATTTGATGAAAACCTGTCTCAGATGATCTAAGTGTTGTTTATCAGATTTTGAGAATACAGTGATATCATCTAAGTATATTACTAGGAATTCATGGATTTCCTTAGCAAAAGCTATGTCCATAGGTCTTTGAAAGGTGGCCCCTGCATTCTTTAATCCAAAATGCATTTTCACATACATGAATGTGCCCAAAGGAGTAGTGAATGCAGTTTTTGCCTGGTCATTTGGATGAACTAAAATTTGATTGTAACCAGAAAACCCATCCAATAATGAGATTCTGGTTGACCCTACTAGTCTTTGTAATATATGATCCATTTTAGGGAGAGGGTAATTGTCTTTAAGTGAAACTTTATTGAGGTTCCTGAGATCAACACACAGTCCAATCTCACCAGTCTTTTTCCTTGAGGGCACCAAATTTGAAACCCAATCAGAGAATCTAATTGGTGCTATTATCTTGGCTTCATACATTCTTCTGGTTTATTTTTCAATAGAAGGAAATAGAATGGGATTAATCCTCCTAAGCTTCTGTATAAAATCTTTTTGGTTTTCTTTTATGGGGATAGTGTGTTGTATTATGCTGGTGTCATAGGACTTGAGGTCCTCATAACTCCAAGCAAAGACATCTTAGAATTCCTTTAGCACTTCTATGTATTTCACTTTTTCAGTGGGAGGTAAAGACTTTGAAAGTTTTATCAATTTTGGATTTTCCTCAGTCCCTATGTTGCACTCCTCTATATCAGATTTTAAGGGTTCCATCTTTGGTTTTCTAGGGACATCATTATCAAACAAGTCTTCCAAAGGGGTTAATCCTTTGGGCAAAAAGTTGTCTTTGAGATTAATGATTTCAGAATCTTCGTTAATTATTTCTTCAATTTCAACTTGTTTTAGGTTTTGAATATCTAATTTTGTAAATTTTGTGGGATGGAATCTATTTATCTCTTCATCTTCCAATTTGTTAATTTCTATTTTATCTGTAAAATCAAGATCTAATGTTATGTCACTATCTATGTTGCTATTTACAAATTCTTCCTCTAGAGTTAAAAAAAATTGCTTATTGGTTGGTCATTAGCAAATACTTGCCAGTTTTTCAAGTTATCTGGGATAGAAGGTATGTGCCTAACCTCAGCAGTGCTGACAAACATTGCTAAACTATGAGCCTGCATATTATGTTTCCTTGGAATTACTGCAAGCTTAGCTTCTAAAAAAGTGTTCAATATTTCTACAACTGTTCCTCTTGTTGGCCGGATAAATCGATCTTGTAGACAAGGCCGATCTCCCTAATATCAACAGATATCTGGCAACAAGCAGGACAAGCAAATCTACCTTTCTCTAAACATATTGCAATTCATTAATAAAAAATAAAGAAGTGTTTAGACCCTACCTTAAGTCCAACGCTAGTTTGTGGCAGCCATGCTCCAACCATTCGAAAGAGTTTCCTTTTAAGAACCTGCAATCACAAACAAGCACACATCAAATAACACCTGCATAGCTGATATAATAAATCATGTCCATCATGGTGATCAAGGAATCCATGAAATAAACCATAAAACACAGCTTATTGAGAAAAATAAACTTGATTGTATTAGCTTTGAAATAGAAGAACTTTACAACCTTTGGTGCCTTGATGTTGTACAAGCTCTTCCTAGGGTCCAAACAGGAATCTCCTCTTCTTTGACAAGCCTCACTCTCTTCCAAATGAGATCAAAAAGGTATGTAATCTCTCCTCTCAGAAGCTCAATTAGGAAGACTAAGTTCCAACAACATTTCACCTCAAAAATATTCAGCTTTCAACCTCCCAAGTAACCAGCCCAATGCTTCATTTTATAGTGCAAAGGAAGGAGGTTACAGGTCCACCATTGAAGGGATAGAGTCCTCCTTCAAAGGGATAAGCTCCTCACATCAAGGGGTTAGCTCCTTAAGGTATGGGATGCATGAACCTTTAAGGAGCGAACTTACCACCTCAAGATTCCCTCTAGAAGCTTCCAGAAATGACTCAAAATGAGTTTTTAAGAATTTACTTGTGCCTTTTTAAATTTTACAAGGGTCCACACCCATAAAATAGAGACAGAGAGGTCACGTACGTAGGGGACATGACCAATAGGTGCGGGACCGCAGGTAATGCTAAGAGAAAGTGCGGAACTAGAGTTTTAGATATTTTTAAGGTCTTTCTCTTATTTTCAAGGCTTGATATGAAGAACTGAGGTTTAAGACTTGCAAAGGAGGAAGGTATGAGTGGTGATAGACTCACACTAATTACAGATGTCAAGGTGACAATTTTTGTGAAACAAATTGCTCCCAAAAGTGCAAAGTTTGTAATAGATGAAGATAGTTTTGTCATCTAAGAAGAGTGAATTACTTTATCATTTCAAGGATCTTCCTGTGGACACTCCGGTCGGAACTTGTAAAAACATTCAATGCAAAATATATATATATGAACATATCATCGCTGAGGTAGGCATTCCCATACTCAGATCAAAACTGACTAGAAAACTATCTAAACTTCTCTGATACATGAATGATTTTGTAATACATCACAAGTATAGACATATGTAGACATAGTATGGACGCAGCCATATGTTTATGAATAGTCTATTGTATCATGAATAACAAAATTCCTTGCAGCCTGGATGGTGGAAACTAGATCCAGGGTCTTGATTTCTGCTTCCCAAACTAGTACGATTCTATCCATGTGAATGAATGTGTTGAAGTCAAACATGGTAGAAACCACTTGATTACCAGTCAATGATGTGAAATTGTTAACAAATGTGAGAGAAACCACCAGTAATGTCAATGGCCCTCAAAGTACTCAGTACAATCCATGAAATGTGAATAAATGAGTCGATGTCGAACACGTCAAGAATCCTTTGATCGAAGGTCAAATGCAACCTGTCGTCAAAGGCGAGAAACCTGCCATTAGGGCATGCAGATTCCAAGGTACTGACGATTTCTAGATCATCTTTCTAGATAATGAGTTGAAGTCAATAGAAAGCGATCCATCGTAGGCAAGCCCACAACACGAAATCATAGATCAAATTTTGAAGAAATATATTGGCAAGGACTAACTCAGGGATGGTCAATAATGGATGACAAATATTTTGCAGATGAATGGTTTGTTTGAACTGACCTCTTGAACACATAACGACACTGCAGATGGTTTGGTGACAATTGACCCAAAGCTAATACCCAGAAACCGGCTGAAGACTTTCAATATGGTTTGATTAATTGTTAGGCAAAGTATTTCCCAACCCAGGTGAACAAAAAGTGTCGTGTTCAAGAGTGGTCAACTACTTTTCTAAACACAAAGTATAACAAACAAGTTCATTTTTCTCTCTTTTCCCCCACCATTTCTGGCAAGTCCCTCTTTATTTTTGACAAGCTTGAGGAGGATAACATTTGCTTGATTATAAGCTCATCCTTAGGATGAGTCCAACTTAGTTTAAAATTCGAGCCCTAAGAAGGAGTGGTCCGTTCCTGTTTAAAATTGAACAGGTCCTTTATTGTTGAATTTAAACAAGTCCAGTATAGGAAAAACTCGGTGTTTTTCAATTTTAGGGAGTCAGAAGAAAAACTTAAGAAAACTCCATGGTTGTCCTTTTTGGTAAATTTGTGTCCCCTAAGCCCGAAAAAGTATAAAATGATACTTGAGAGAACTGCTTGACCATTACGATCAAGGAGTACTTTTCAGAATTAGTGGCTCTGATGTGAAAAAGTAAAAAAGCGATTAAAAACACGTCATTTTATAACCAATATCAAACTTGAAACGACAAAAGTCTGACAATCTTTTAATGTTTATATGGTCGGAAAAGAGCTGTAAGTGGACCGTCCTTTTAATTCCGTTTTAACGAGTTTAAAATGAAAAACTCAGCAATATTTTCATATTTTACGAGTTAGAAAAGAGCTTAAAGAGGACTCCTATGTTTCACTTTTTCGTAAATTTTGGAAGAGTCCGAAAAAAGTGAAAAAGTATGCTCTTTGTTGAAAATGATCAATTCTTCCTGAAAATCCAATATTCTGCACAAAAACTCAAAATATTACTCATACCTATTTAAAATAAATAAAAATGCATCAAAAGTTACCTTTTTAAAGTGAAAAATAAACAAATTAAAAATTCATATATTCAAAAAAACTTATCAAAAGGGCTTTTGTAAATTCATTTTTACCGTTTGACTTCAGAGTGAAAAGTAAGAGTTTTTGGTAAGAAACTTTCTGTGAAGATTGCAGAAAATCCGACCGTTGCAATCGAAAACCGTCAGCTCCAGGTAATCCACATCATCCTTATCTTGCATTTCAACCATTTAATTTTCATTTTAGGGCTTTAAAAATTGATTTTTAAAGGAAAATTTTGTTTAAAAACCGCTCGCGGGGGGTCCGCATGTGCAACATGCGGCCCCTGCAGACCCCGACTTTTTCGTACAAAGGAAAAAGTCGGGGTCCCGCACCTGCTCTTAAGGAGTAGTGAGGACCTACGCACTGTCCCTAACTAGCGGGTGCGGACCCCGCGAAATAAGTTTTAAAATGTCAATTTTTTCCATTTCCGCCCGAAAATTTTGAACTAAATTATTTTAATCCACCTTTTTTGCAATGTATGATATAAAAAATGCTCATTTGGCGAGAACGGGAGAACGAAGATGTGGATCTAGCTGCATTAATTCATCCACGTACAATACGGGCATTAAAAACATGCAGACTATTTAAATTTTGGGCCATACCCGGCATGAGGGCTCAAGTAGACTTTCTGCAATGGCTAGTAGACAAGTGGAGCACACAGGACTAGTGTTTCATAATTGGTGGCCACCGACTCGAAATCGATTTAGAGGACATTTATTTCCTGACTGGTTTGCCCAAGATAGGCAAATGATTATCTCTATTTGGGACTAGGCCAGGTGGCCAGTCTGTCGCTAGTCTCCGACTAGAGTTTTGTAATGACCAAACTGAGGACAAACAGATAGATATCAAGACTATCTCCCGACCTGAACTTAAAGTGATTGCATTTACTGTCACCATACTATGCGGGAGCGCAACATTACATGTAGCTACCGGATCCCAAATGCGAATGGCAGTAGATTGTTACCGAGACACCATCTTCAACTGGTGCGAGGCTGTGTTGGCGAATGTAAAAGGCCAACTGACTAGAGCAAAGAATGGACAACTAAAAAACTTTGGAAATGGTTTCTTGGTTGTGAGCTTTGGCCTAGAGAGGGTCCCTATGTTGGTCCCATAGCAGCTTTCCGTTAAGGCTAGACTTCCCCGAGAGCCTAGGATTATGCGTTGGGTTGCAATGATGGCCCATCATCCTGAGGAGGGTACAGAGGTTGTTCGATTTCCACCTGAGTATTTTCATTGGTTGGGGAACCAAATTTTCGTGATTCAGGACTTTTCATATGCTGGGATGGATTATCGTGGTGATCCAGACATGGCTCTTCCACTAGGAAAGCAATGGGATGATTCAGGTAAAATTATTTTTAACATTTTCTAAATTTTTAAACTATTTTTTTTTTTTTTTTAAATCGTCCAAAACTGACAATAAAAAGTTTTAAATGCAGATGTAGGTCCATGGCGACCAGCCGCTCTCCAGCCCTGTGAGAGAAGACACCCTGCTGTAGAAGCACCAGCCCCACAGGACCAATCAGCAGAGACCCTGACCGAATTGGAGCATCATCTAGAGCATTTGACAGTAGATATTCCAAAGACTAGTATAGATGATATTCCACTTAGGTTACAGTGCTATGTGATTGGGGTCCCATGACCTTTTAGGAGGTTCCTTTGTAGGGTGGCCCGAGCAGTGATTTCTTATCGTGATCATCATCGGGGATACGATGATTACCTTTGTAGACCCATACGACATTTTATATCTTTTTGTACTATCATTTTTGTCGATCATAAGGTGTTTTTCAACCTATGATTGAAGACGATGTATATTTGACACACTTCTATGCTATGATATATCACTATTACTGGCTATCTTGTATAACATGTTTATGGAATGTTTTTAAATTTACTGTCTTGATTATTGCAAATGTCTATTTAACATTCGAGAAGCAACTGCATCTGCTAATGTGTTTAAACATCTTGGAATATGCTGATATTCAATGTAGTCAAATTCACGTTCCAAGAGACGAACTCTCAAAAACAATCTTAATAACACTGGATTTCTAATGGCATAAACCCTGTTAAGCTGTAATACAACGACTTCAGAATCTAACCTGACAATCAAACTCCGAATCCAAATGAGATGGATTCAGATAATAACTCAATCACTGCACTATACTCTGCAATGTTATTTGTTGTTTGACCGAGGCTTACCCCATGCATAGACACTAACTCGTCAGAGGGTGAATAGATAACCCAAGCTGCGGAAAAAATGTTTTGTGTACTATGACAAGCACCATCAGCAAAACTAATGTATGTTTGAAGAGATGTCGACATCTGCAATATCAAGAGTAAAATCAAGATAAGCACGAATAATGATAAAAACATTATCTAAACTAGGCACACTTTCTAATCTAAAACACACCAACTAGAAAGAAACTATTCTAACAAAAATATCCACACCAAACTTTAAGCTTAATATCTTTTTAGATAAAGCCCATTTCTGGGTCTACCTAAAAAGACACCGTCAAAATCTACTAATTCATAGGCCCCTTTTTCCAGCTTTTGCTTAACAACAAAAGGATCATGCCACATGGGTACAAATTTTCCAGCCCCTAGCTTATCGTTTGCTTGATCGTATAGTAAAACTAGGTCTCCTTCTGAAAAATTACGAGGTCTAACATTTCGGTCGTACTGAGCTTTTATTCGTTTTGCATGAGTCTCGATTGCTAATGCAACATCACATTGATTCTCATCTAGTAGAGCTAAGTACAACAAACGTTTCTCCTCTTCGGAAGTGGTTGGGAGTAATTCTATGGCTATTTGCAATGACGGAATTTCGCATTCAATGGGTAACACTGCTTCCAACGCGTAAACTAGTTGAAAAGGAGTGAAATGAATTGATGTTTTGACTGAGGTTAGGTATGCGAAAAGCACTGAAAATAACATGTTATGCCAATTCGACCAATGAATACCAATGATTCGTTGGATCATAGTGACTAAAACTTTATTGATTGCTTCAACCAGACCATTAGCCTGTGGGTAATATGGAGTAGAACTATCGTGACGCAGGCCAAGTTGATCTGTTAGTTTAGTCATCATGATGTTTCGAAAATGACTTCCATGATCAGTGATAATCGCTTGAGGAACACCGAATCTAGCAATTATATGATTGAAAACGAAAATTGTAGCAGTTTTGCCGTCTGTTGAAAATGTAGACATCGCCTCAGCCCACTTGGTAAAATAATCTACCGCGAGGATGATATACGCATGCCCCCCGACTGAGTGAGGGTTACATGTAATAAAGTCGATACCCCACTTTGCGAAAGGACTGACGGCAATTATAGGGTGGAGAGGAGCAGGTGGAGCATGCATCTTACGATCAAAAATTTGGTAATTGTGGCATTTTCGGACTGCATTGATACAATCTTTAAATAAGGATGGCCAGAAATAACCAGCGCGCAATATCTTTTGGGTTGTGGCATACCCAAACATATGACCGCCACATGATCCAGAGTGACAGTCATTAAGAACCTTTTCAGCTTCTTCATGGGTTAGACAACGTCGGAAAACAGAATCTGCCCCATGACGATAGAGTGTATCTCCAATAATATTGTACTGTTGGGATTGGAAACGTATTTTCCTTCGCTGAGATCGTGAGATTTCAGGCCGAAAATATTGGGTTTGGAGATAGACAATTATATCTCCATATCATGGATCAAGAGTACTGATAAGAAACAAAGATGCATCCACAATGGGTTCTTCTACCACAGTTTCAGTATCAGTACGCGGGAAATCACACATCAGTTCCTCAAAAACCAAAGATTTCTTTGCCTTGGATTTTTCAAATTCCGAGTCAAATTCCTGCAGGATAACTATCCATTTGGAATACTTGCCCCCTAGCAAGTTTTTAGTCAAAATATACGTCATAGGGTTACAGTCATAAATTACCATGGTTTTGTGTAATAAGATGTAGTGACGAAATCTTTGGACAGCTTGAACAGCTGCCAAGACCAATTTCTCCACATAAGAACATTTAAACTCAGTCGGATTCAAAGTTCGACTAAGATAGTAAATCACATGTCCATTTTTGAATTCATCTTCCTGAACTAAAACCATCCCAATGGTGGAATGAGAAGCGGCGAGGTACAAAAAGTAGTCCTGGTTTTAGTTGGGAGGATGCAATAATGGTGCATGGGTCAACGCGTGTTTAAGTGTATCAAAATATTTGTTAGCTATCTCATCCCAAAAGAATGGTGTATTCTGTTTCAACAACCTGGTAAAACCTTTCGTTATCTCGGCGTAGTTAGGAATGAAACGACATAAAAAGTTTGCTTTCCCTTGCAAACTTTGGAGTTAGCGAAGAGTCAAAGGTGGAGGTAATTTGACAATAGCTTCAACCTTCGAGGGATCGACATGAATGTTGGCTTTTGAGACAACAAATCCTAGTAAACAACCTGTTTCTATACAGAAAACACATTTGTGTGGATTCAGCCTAATTCGATAATGCCTACATCTCATAAAGATTGCTCGTAAATGAGTGAGATGATCGGCTCTACGTAATGAATGAGCAGGTAAATCATCGAGATAAAGCTGCACAATGTGTTTGATGTCATGAAATGCATAAGACATAGCCCTTTGAAAACTTGCTCCGGCGTTCTCCAATCCGAAAGGTAACTTGCAATAAGCAAATGTCCCCCATGGACAAATGAAATTCGTTTTATGTTGATAGGCAAGGAGTATGTCAATTTGATTGTAACCGGAAAAACAATCCATAAAGGAGAACATTTCACTGCCAGCACAATCATCAATAATTTGATCGATATAGGGGGTTGGATAATTGTCATTAGGACAAGCTCGATTAATATCCCTATAATCAATACATATTCTTACCGTTCCTTGCTTTTTGTTAACAATAACAATATTCGATACCCATCCATTAAAGGAATTGGATAAATGAAACCTGCTTGAAGTAATTTCTCAACTTCAACTTTAATAGCAGCAGCTTTTCTTGGATGTATTTGACGCAAACGTTGCCAGACAAGTTTAGCATCCGGGTAAGTTTTAATTTCATGGACAACAATTGATGGATCGATTCTTGGCATTTCTTCATATGACCAGGCAAACACGTTGTGGAATTCTTGAAATAGGGCTTTATAAGTTTGGATTTCCTTGTCCGTACAGGAAGCACTTATATGAATGTTTTCAATAATTCCAGGTTTCATTGAAATGTCAATAGGAACTATTCGAGAAATATTTCCCAAATTCAACTCAGAATCAGGATGTTGCAATGGATTCTGTGGTTCTTTGACATAATCAGCGGTAAAAATAAATGAGAAATCATTTTCAAAATGATAAAGCTCAGGTAAAAACGAAGATCGATGATGAAGATCTTCCCATGGTAAATCATCAACAGACAAAAGTTCATGGATCTGCTCATCAGTATGAACAGGATCAGAAAGAGTTGTTGAATCTAAGGTTGAGATTGAAAGTGACTCCCCATGGATCACATTCATTGGATCGATTTCGATTGAACAAGGTTCGGACAACGACTGTACAGCTTGATATGCAACTTCAAAGGGACTCAAGGGCATTGCATCACCAAATGAGTCCACCTCATAATCGAAAGGTACGATCCAAGGATCATCAAAAGTAATAGTGTTCGATGAAATCATGTGAATGGTTGCAAAAGAAGGTGATACGTTAGGAGGAGGAAATGAAAAAGTTCCTAGCAAACGTGAATCTTTAATCAAACCTACCCCAACATCCTTATAAGGGATAGTTGTTTTACCGACATGTTGGATACTATCAGAGGAGGCTGGGTCGGATGAAAAATAAGTTAACTGGTCTATTATAATGATCTTTCCATTATGAGGAAACTTAATAAGCCGAAATACCAATGAAACAACAACAGTCATAGCGTAAGACCAACTGCGACCCAAAAGAAGGTTGTAATCTACAGGGGCATCAACCACTTCCACATTTAGATTTACAGTTTTGCCTTCTACCCCTATAGGTAAATCCTACAAAATGCCAAAAGGATGAAACCCTCAGCCATTAAAAGCCTTTAGAATCATCGAGGATTGATTGAGTGTAGGAGAACCAAGTGAACTGCAACACTAGATCGACATAATACACGTCCAAGCTCCTATAGCAGACAATAGCAATTTACATTGCGCTGGGCATGATTGGAGCACCTCCAAAGCTGACATTGCTGAAGGAGAAATAGCTAAATCTTCAACAATGTTATAGTTTTGAGCAGCTCTCGCATGTGGATTGAAAGCTGACTTCCGAAATACATCTTTAGCAAGCGGTTTGATTACTAAGTTTGGGTTAGGTTTCTCGATCTGTAACGAATCAGAACCAGAAGGAGTTGAAATTGATGGGTTTGAATTAGAAGATTCTGCTTCTTTACCACCAATAGGATTCTTACTACCATAATCTTGCAATCGCGTTGCAATCCTAACATGGGACATCATCATAAGGGTTCTTCTAAGGCATTTGAGGAAGAACCTATCATCTTACTATTTTGATTAGGAAAAGGATATTTCAAGACAACAGGTGTTTGAGAACCTTTGACGATTTTCGAAACCTCAGCTCGATGTGGACAATCTCTTGTAAAATGCTCCTCGTCACAAATGAGACAAGGATAGCGGGGTTTACGTTTCTCATCAGTAGGTTCATTTTTATCTGGTTTCTCTTTTGAGTTTTGTTTATTTTTCTTCTTTCCCTTCTTTTTACCGCCGGATTTTGATTTGGTCGTAGATGATTCTACGACATGGATATTGGCAGGAATTTCAGCGGAAGATTCTCCTGTCGGGGAATCTGGTAAAGTTATAATAGGAGAAGAATTCTTTGCAGATTTCTTCTTACTTTTGGTACTAACAGAACCAATCATACCATCTGCGGCATGAGACCCTGAAGGAGCTGCAGTTATTTGATTTTGTTTCGGAAGATCAGGGATTTTTTCGTGTAAAGTATCCGACTACGTATAAACAAGGTCAAGGCACTGAGCCTGAGCAATTACTTGCTCTTCAGTAACAACTCCTGCTTTAGCTACATCCTCAGTGATTTTAGGTAATAATGATTTAACAAACCATTCTGCCAAAATTTGATCCGGGATAAAAACTTTCGCTAAACGTCGTTGACGTCGCCATTCATGAATATGATCTGAAATATATGTGGACGTTGACTGTTTTAATGAAGTTAATAATTCCGTGCCATTATCATATCTGACAGGCAACTGAAAATGAGTTAAGAATGAAGTGGCTAACTGACTAAAATTATAAAAAGAGCTTCGTGGTAACTCAATATACCACTTGGCAGCGAGACCAATTAGAGTGCATTGAAAAAGACGTAAATGAATTGAATCATATATAATGGAATTAGATGCACACTAGAGGTGATAAGTCATCACATGATTTGACGGATCTTCTCCTGACTTACCCTCAAAATTCAGGATATCACTGGGAAACTTATTAGGCATTGGCGGCCAATATGGAAGATAGTAAATTGGATCGTTCGTAAGGTGCGACAAATCAGGTAAATCCAAAGTTGCAATAAAAGGTAACTGATGGTTAGAGTCTCGAAAACCTTGGGTCACAAGACCAGCTTCAGGAGGAGGATATCCACGATAACCTGGAATTGGATTTGCATTAGGAATATTATATCCTCCCGGAAAACCAGGATTAACTGGACCTAACTGGGGTTGTTGAGGTTGCTGATAAGTATATCCAGGGTACGGTTGATACTGATAAACTGGGTTTTGCACAGCAAGACCATATTGATACTGTCCCTAGTATGGTTGATAAGTGAATTGCGGTTGACTTGTGACAACCGTACTTGGACCAGGTTGTCCTACAAGCATCTGAACCAAAGTCTGAACCATAGGTCCTGACTGTGGTAAAGAGGTCTGAGGAGTTGATGCAGGAACAATAGAAACCGGAGTTGTCGATACTCCAGAAGTAGGTGGGGTAGATTGAACAGAAACTACAGTAGTTGCAGCAACAGTTTGAGCTGGAGTTCGAGGTGAACTAGGCCCAGGCTGATGAACTACACCAGGTGCAGAAGTTTGAACAGTAGGCTGGACAGGTTGCTGGGTTGGACCAGAAACCAAAGGTTGTCCAGGTTGACTTGATAACTGCACATTAGGTTGCAAAATCTGTTGAGTTTGAGATGGATTCCATACCATGTTCATTCCGGGGTATGGACCCATAAAAGGTTGAGCATATTGAGGATCATAACCAGGTTGAGTGTAGGGCTAATAATTGAGAGGTACATTTCCAGGTCCTTGTACAAATGGTTGACCAGAAGGTGTTTGGAAACCTTGAGTTGGGTACTGACCTTGAGGTTGATAACCTTGAGGCACATACTGAAACTGGGGTTGACCTTGAGGTATATATTGATATTGGGATTGACCTTGAGGTATATACTGAGTCTGGGGTTGACCTTGAGGTATGTACTGTCCCGAAGGTACGTATTGTCCTTGAGGTTTCCCCCCATGCGGTATTTGACTACCTTGAGGTTGCCCCCCAGGCGGTGATTGACTACCTTGAGGTTACCCCCCAGGCGGTAACTGACTACCTTGAGGTTGCCCTCCAGGTGGTAACTAACTACCTTGAGGTTGCGGATTTGGAATAGTACCAGACATCATAAGAATTTCTTCTACGCTCAACGACGGAGTTCCATTATTACCAATTGATATCCCATGTTCAATTGGTTGAGGGGATGCTCTTGAAAAAGTACCAGAAAGTGACTGATACCTAGAAGGAACAGAAGGACTGCCATATAAAAATGTCTTCGGTGTTTGGGAAAACATGGATGACCACTTCGACATATTCGAAGGAGGATAATAACCTCTGGGTGTAGGATGAAAAGGAATATGAGGTGGTGAAAAAGCAAGACCCAGATTTTCTAAAAAGTTCGTCAATGATATGTACCAAGCGTCACTTCTAAAAGGACTGTAGAAGATTTATTCACACTCCCTAAGTTCTAAAGTTGGTTGATTTTCAGGGAGAGTTGTATCTTTGTCCGAACTAACAAGTTCTTCAATAGAAATGAGTCCAGAAGGAAGATTTTGGGTAATGACATTTCCTACCCTGGGTGAACTAGGACCACTAGAAGTTGGAGAAGCAAATCCTGAGGATGGATTAGCAGCAGGTTCGATTTCAGGTTCAGAAATTTCAGGTTCCTCAATTAATTCACTAGTAGGAGAAATACTACCAGTAACTTTGGAAAATGAAATTGGTTCAGAAATATACTATGTTGCTTGAACTGGATAATCAGGGTGAATAATTAAAGATGATTCTCGGGCTTCTGGTGACCCAACTCTACTGTCACTAGGTGATACAAGAGCTCGTAGCCCTTCAAGCTGACTTGGTGTATATTCGGGAGGTTTCCCCCAAAGTCTACAAGATTGTCTCGGTAATTCAGCCACGATTAAATATTTAATTACTTCACACGCAAACAAAGAAAATCTCAATAAAACCACCTAAAGTCTCTAAAGAACCAAACAATTGAATCACATGCCTAAAAAATCTAAGAGTTCAAACCACACATAAACAGTAACTTTCTGTACCGAAAACACTAGTTGGTGATGAAATCCAACGTCGCAGAATTCAATACAGAAATGGTGGTTGGAATAGTTACCCCGACAACCTGCTTAATGAAACAGACTGGCACAAGTTTCTTCACAAAACTGTCTCGAGGGAAGAGAACCCCCTAGAGAGTCCAAGTGAGTCTAGTCGACATCTGCTCCAAGTACAGTGAGACCCATCCTTCACTGTCACCTTAGGAAAGAATCTTAAGATTATGGTCACTAAGGTTACCAACAATAACAAATACAACTGGGGGAATAGTCTACGATCCGATCTACGCGCAAGGGCAAAGTAACAAAGCTCAATCCCCTTGAAGGCTCCTCGACATGATCAATCCAAGGTTTACCAACAAGTGACTCCAGGCTCCTCGACAATGGTTACTTCGAGGTTTACCATTTTTAATACGCGCAAATCTGCTATCGTTCCCAATGAGACAGACTTGATTGTCTCAAAGGTTCGGACATGATCTCATGATTGAAGAGGAGCTTCCCAGATTATATCAATTACAATTGGATTTATTTCCTAGCGCAAGATATAGCTAATTGTTTGTTTTAACTATCTTGGAGAGTTAATTACTCCCTACTCCAAGATACTAGCCTAAGTTATATTGGTGATAAGAGCCCTAGAAATAAAAAGATTACTAGATCAATTTTAATTAAGCGTTATTTTTATGGGTTGTTTCTTAAGTCAATAGGTATCGAGATGAAACTTTGATGGTGTGAAGACTCGACTCCAAAAACACTAAAAAATGCACCTAAAATGATAAACAATTCGTTTTTCCTTTCAATGAATCTCTAGATAAAAGAAAAAATTGAGAATGCAATTCTTTGAAAAACAAAGCTTTCCTTCAACATGTAAATGAAAAGAAAATCTTCTTCTTTTTCAATCAACCCAAAACGAAACTACTAATTATGCTCACAAAAATAAATCCCTTTTCTTTTCAACACTCAAAACTACAGAAAACAATTCTTTCAAAAGAAATCCTATGATTTCTAGAAAACACTCAAAACTATGAAAAACTAATGCTGAGATCTAAACTTCTAAAAACCTAATTGAAATAAAAGCTTCAAATGTTTTTGAGGACATTTTACTTAGTTATTCAGTAAACTAAGGATTAATTCGTTCAGAATAACAAATCAATCAAAAAACACCCAGCTATGTTTTCTTTTTAAAAAATGAAATTCACAACTTATGACCAAGTTCTTTCGAAGATTTGCAAAGAGAAACGAAATCTATTTCTCACCAAGGGAGGATTTCACAAACCAGCCAAACTCATCAAGAAGACAAAAGACACCAGGATGATCTAAGGTTTCTTAGGCTTCTAATCTTTGGGTCACTACAGAGACCGAGTGAAAACCAATCCAGGTATGCAAAACTTCTATAAATTCATCTAAAACAAAAACACCAATGGAACTTACTCACAAGAGACTTTTGACAGGACACATGCAGATCTGGGCAGAGACTAAAACTCGTAAACAAATCCTAAAATTAACTAGACGAAAACATTTTAATTTTTTCAAAAATTTTGATAGGGTCCGCAGGCTTTTAGTATAACCAGATGCGGTACCGCTCTGTGCACTAAAAGAACAGTGTGGGGATGTCTGCACTGTATTATAAATAGAACGTGCGGTCTTCTTAAAAATTTCGAAAAAACAAAAAACAATCCATAACCTAAAAACTACCCAACCCCACACACATCAAGCAAAAACCAGAAACAAAAACAAGTTTCTCAAGTCAAAGACAAAGGAAAATCAAAAAACCAAATTCAGTTCCCCAACGGAGTCGCCAATTTGTTGGCCGGATAAATTGATCTTGCGGACAAAGCCGATCTCCCTAGTATCAACAGATATCTAGCAACAAGCAGGACAAGCAAATCTACCTTTCTCTAAACATATTGTGATTCGTTAATAAAAACTAAAGAGGTGTTTAGACCCTACCTTAAGTCCAACGCTAGTTTGTGGCAGCCATGCTCCAATTGTCCGAAAGAGTTTCCTTTTAAGAACCTGCAATCACAAACAAGCACACATCAAGTAACACCTGCATAGCTGATATAATAAATCATGTCCATCATGGTGATCAAGGAATCCATGAAATAAAACATAAAACACAGCTTATTGAGAAAAATAAACTTGATTGTATTAACTTTGAAATAGAAAAACTTTACAATCTTTGGTGCCTTGATGTTGTACAAGCTCTTCCCAGGGTCCAAACAGGAATCTCCTCTACTTTGACAAGCCTCACTCTCTTCCAAATGAGATCAAAAAGGTATGTAATCTCTCCTCTCAAAATCTCAATTAGGAAGACTAAGTTCCAGCAGCATTTCATCTCAAAAATATTCATCTTTCAACCTCCCAAGTAACCAGCCCAATGCTTCATTTTATAGTGCAAAGGAAGGAGGTTGCAGGTCCACCATTGAAGGGATAGAGTCCTCCTTCAAAGGGATAAGCTCCTCACATCAAGGGGTTAGCTCCTTAAGGTATGGGATGCATGAACCTTTAAGGAGTGAATTTGCCACCTCAAGATTCCCTCTAAAAGCTTCCAGAAATGACTCAAAGTGAGTTTTTAAGAATGTACTTGAGCCTTTTTAACTTTTACAAGGGTCCGCACCCATAGCACAGAGACAGAGCGGTCAGGTACGTAGGGGACATGAACAATAGGTGCGGGACCATAGGTAATGCTAAGAGAAAGTGCGGAACCAGAGTTTTAGAGATTTTTAAGGTCTTTCTCTTATTTTCAAGGCTTGATATGAAGAACTGAGGTTTAAGACTTGCAAAGAAGGAAGGTATGAGTGGTGATAGACTCACACTAATTGCAGAATGTCAAGGTGACAATTTTTGTGCAACACCTCAATAAAAAATTAATCTAGGGTCTTTGGGCATATATACATCATTAATTTGTTTGATAACCAACTCAAAATCTCCCATAATAGAAACTCTTATAGCTCCTAACTTTTTAACCAATTTGAGGCCTAAGAGAAGTGCTTCATACTCAGCCATGTTGTTGGTGCATTTGAAATTCAGTCTCTAGGCATGGCCCTTTGAGTAATCATTCTCTAAATTGTAAATCTACACTCCTGCTCATGCTCCTAACTTGTTCACTAATCCATCAAATTTAAGATGCCATAGTATTTCATGTTCATAATTCTTACTCTCTGGGGGGGACAAAATATTCTTTGATTAAGGTATCTTGATTATCTTTTTTATCTAAAAGCTCTTGAATTTGGACAATTTCATTTTGAACTGTAACTACAATTTCTTTTGGTTCTGAAATAATGTTGTTTGAAGCAGTTTCTTGTGTTTGTTCAACATTGTACAGAATAAAAGAATCCATGTCAAAATGCATGGAATAGATAGGAAAGTTTTGAGGCTTGGCCTGGCTACTCACTACATATTTCATTAGGGTCTCTCTGTACAGTTTTTTAGGATGTCCAAAGACTGAAATTGTGGCATATGACATGTCAAGTTGCAAAGATCCTTGGAGTTTAGCCCCTCACGATCTAGACAATAGCATGCCATATTTAGGTGGTATATCAGCAACAACTATGTCCATTAGAATTGTCTTAGCAGGATATTGTACTAAGGTAACACACAGGTATTTGATCAACCCTAGGCACTTTACTTGACTTGAATCAAATGAAAACAAGTCCTTGTAAGGCCTAGTGATGTCTAAGTTCAATTTTTCCAAAACAGATTTAGGTATTAAATTGTGTGAAGCCCCAGAATATAACATTGCATTGTGTAAGATCTTACCATGAATGTTAAGGCTAATATAAAAGGGTGGTATCCCTCCTTCTAATGGTTTGCCATTAAAATCAGGACCGAATATAAGCTCAGGCTGATTATCAAATAAGTTAACAGAGTCTTCATTCCCAATGAAGTTTAAAGATTTGCTTATTTGAGACTTGTAAGTTTCATTTTTAATAAATTCTGTTAAGGGGACTGAAATTTTTAGCTTTGCCACCTCTGGTCCCAAATTGAAAGGAAAAGGGGCTTTCTCTGTTTGAGGATTAGGAATTTCATGGCAGGATTTGGAGTAGATTAGTCTTCTTTTTCTACATTTGAAGTCTTTTTCTGTGGATTCTCTAATATGATGTCTGGAGTTTCCTCCACTGTCTCCTTGGAGGGGGTTAAAGTGGATGGTTGATTATCAGGGGGTTGTTCATTGGTTATATCTACAATAGTGGGACCAGAAGGATTCTAATTTCGTTTAGAGAGGATTTGGAGAGTTTTTGTAACTGGAACTGGTTTGATTTTCTTAGGTTGATTTGGTACTACTTTCTTGTTTTGGTCAGGAGTATCAATGTTATTTTTACTCCTCAAGTTGTATTGTTTGTGCACTTCGAAGATAGCAGAATCATACCCTTGCTTGTAATCAAATGATTCTCCTGATTGAGTTTGCAACTGCTGAAGCATGTGTAGTTCCTGATCATCTTGAGTCAAAAAGATAGTTTCCTCATCATCTAATCCCATTAAGTTAATTTGTGTGTCTTGTTCAGGGTCTTCTGAATGGGAAGTTTCAACATAGTTTTCTTGAAAAGGAGGCCTAATATTCTAATCAGGTCCATTTTTTCCAGTGTTTTGATTTTGATTCTTTCTAAAGTTTGGATTTCTCACTGGAGGTGCATGTTGATTATCCCAGTGAGGCTTCCTTTCAATATTCTCTATCCTATCCATCATTTTTTCCTTTCCTTTGGCTAAGGCATCTATTTTAAGGTTAGAGGATGAGCCTTCATCTTTCAATGGTCCTCTCCTTTCATTCCTAACCCTAGCTTTTTTTTCTAGCAAATTAGCTTCTACACTAGCTGCTACACTTTGCATATCTTCTAAAGTTGGAGGATTTCTCTCTCTAAGTTGGAAGGCCATATCAGTATCAAACCCATCAGGAAACTTTATCAAAGCTAAGCCAGGTGGGGGTCTGAGATTGACTGGTATTGCATTATATATATTGTTGAATCTAGTACAATAATCCTGGACTGTTTCATTTGGTCCTCTCTTGATGTTTTCATATTCTGAAAGGATCTGTAGAGGGTTCTTTTTCTTTTCCCATCTATTTAAAAATTGCTGATAAAATACATCTAAAGTGTATATGTTATTAGCAGGTAAAGATCTAAACTATGTTCTTACATCACTAGCTAGAGTCTGAGCAAACAGTCTCATTTAGACATCTCTAATATCAATTTCATGTAATTCAAAGAAATCTGTCATTTTGTTGTGTGTTGTTGTGCTATGTAAGTTCCTATGCCATCAAATTGTACAATTTTGTTATAGTAATCTTGTGGCATGGCACCTCATGGAGCAGGCAACACAAGAGGAGCATATCTATTTGCCATGTCTCTAAGTTGGGTAGGACTAAGAGGTGGAGTTTGGGTACCAGGAGATGATACAGTGGGTGATGGGGAACTGGGAGTAATGGGTGACTGTTGTGTAATTGTAGGTTGGTGGGGAAGTGAAGGTATAAATGGAGGTGAGGAATGAACTTCAGATATGGAAAGGAATAATGGTGAACTAAAGGGAGTTGAACTATTTCAAAAAGCTCAGGGATCTTAACAGCAGTAAGGGATGACTGAGGGAAATTTAGAATATACTGATCAATTGACAAGTTTGCCCTTTATACTTCAAGTTCTGCTGTAAACTCTAGATCTAGAACTATGTCATCAAGTGCACTTTCAGACTTGGTCCTAAATAGGGAAAGTTCAAATGAATCATCAAAGGGGAGGTCTTCTAAAAACAACCACTCATCAAGGCATGAATTTGCTTTAATTGAAGGTGTAGGACTGACTGAAATTTCTTGTCTTTTGGATATTCTTGAAATCGAATTAGGATTATCAAATACTTGGGGAGGGTTTGGATCTGGGTTGGCCCTAGTATAGTGAGTTCTCCTTGAAGCCAGAATTTCGAATTATTCTAATTACTTTCTCTTTATGAAATTTTTGTAAATAACTTCTAATAAACCCTTCAAGAGGCTTGAAATAAAGATTTGAAATTTCTCAAAGGTTTATTAAGATTGAGGATTTGAGTCCCCAGTATGGTCGCCACTATGTTATCACTCAGAAGTCTCCCCTAGAAGTTATCAAAATAAGGAATAATTCGAGGTAACCACAAACCAAATCTTTTAGACTCAGGTTCTAGCCAACTTAAGTCCAGAGAGGGCTCTCTCTTTATAATTTAACTTTGTTTCTATTAGATTTTAGCCTAGTTCTTAGTGTTCATGAGGATTTTGATTTTAATTGAAAGTTGGGTGGTGGAATTCTTGGAAAAGATGGATAGAGATAGGTATTTAAGCCATTGGGCTATGGAGTTAATCAAAGGATAGCTTAACTAGACCAGATCATTAAAGGGATTGTTCACAGGGCAGGCTAGCAAAGAAAAAGGCAAATATTCAAAGGGCTGTTGGATGGAATGATTCTAACCAGGGTAAAAGGGAAATGAAGAATCCTTAGACCGGGATCAGAATGAGGAATAGAGGGTGATCATCAACAAAGAGCAATTAAGAATCATTTGCTACATAGATCACAAGGAGAAACTACGGAAGTGAGGGAGCATTTAAGAATTCCCTAACTAAGATAGTTTAGCAGAAAACATTAAGAAGGTAAACAGTCAAGACAGAGTGCATTAAATCAAGTTCTGAAATATCATTCCTAGTTTACCATTCAGATTTCATAGAAACACATATGATTATTGATAAACATAAGGAAAAAAAAATAATACAATTGAGAGAATACTTATTTGATTTTCGCTTCACTCAAGAATCTTGTAAAATGTTTGAACTTTATTCCATGATCTAGCAAGCCAATCCAGTTTTCATACAATAGCACTTTGATTTTAGATAAAAGTCTACATAAATGTCTTTGAATTCACCCTAAATACTTTGAAATGGGAAGTATTTATACAAAAAATATTACAAAATATCTCATAATAGTTCGAGATTTAATTAAGGAAATAAAAATATCTGCAAGAATGAAGATAGAGACAGATGGAAAACTACATCATACTATCCCTTTTATTGTGGTAGTGTTGGCTATTGCAGTTGAACTTGAGGCCTTTTAGGCTAGCTGATATGTGTATGCTGGAATCATCTTTGTCTTTAGTATTTTACTGATACTCTTTGACCATGTTCACCTATTTCATCTGGCTATTATTCAGATTTACTATGGTAACTTACAGCAAATTTGTCATCTTTTCCCACCATTCATCTTCAGGTAACTTTACTTTGAGCATTCTCCTATAGATTTCAACTACCTAAGTGTATTTGGAAAAATTTGGCTTGGTGACAAATAGATGTTTCACCTCATGCTCTAGGAAAAATAGATTTTCTAAAGTATCATACAATACTTTCCCTGTTGGCAAGGCTTTGATTCCTAAAGTGCTTGCCTGTTCCTTGGACAACTTCTTTAATCTATCAACATAGTCCAATTGGGTCATACATTTGTCATGGATGACCATAGGACTCGGAAGGCCTTTATCCCTCAAAATTTGAAACTTTGCCATGAATTTGTTAATGCCAACCTGCATGTTGTGGCATTTTTCCTCCAGGTTAAACATAAGGTTTCTTTTAGAAAGAACCATTTTTACTTCTATGATGGCTTCAGTTCTGTCCTCCACACCAAGCTCATTTAGTTCATGCATGTTCTTGTTGGTCAAGAAGTGGATGAGTCGATTAGCATCCTCAGGCGGGTCTCCTAAGTCTTCCTTTACTTTTTGAATTGCTTCAGTGGCCACTTTCACCAGTTCTATTTGCTCAAATATTACTTGAATTGATGGCCAAATATCATTGAAAGAGTCAATGATATTGGCTGAGAGCATCTCCTTAGTCTGTCCTAGTGGCTTTTGTAGAGTTAGATCCTTCTCTAGGACCTTAATCTTCTCACACATCCTTAGGGATTTCCGTGTTTCTTCTCTCTGCTGAATCTGGGCTAGCTTGCAGTCAGTTTCTAAGTTTTCCACTTTCTCCTTGAGCCTTTTATGTACTGTTGCCTGGATGGACATTTCCTCCATGGCTTTTCACTAGCTCTGTTGTCTTTTCTATTGAAGTACATGTTGTTGTAGACTCAGTTGTGACTGGAAGTGTTGTGACAGGTGGATCTGTTGGTGCCAAGGATGCTGCCAGTGTTGAGGGAACTGCAGTTGTTACTGTGGGAATCGCAGTTGTAGAAGTGGTGGCCAGTTCACTTTGTTTGGATTGAATCAATGTGTCCAATTCTTTCTCTGTTTCTTTCAACTGGTCATTTAGCTTTAGGACCAAGTCCATAAGCTCTTCTTGTCCTTTTAAGGTCTCTAGGACTTCTGCTGTCTATGGGTGATGCATTGGTGGAATCTTAAGTTGCTTCTTCAAAGCTGCTATGTCATCATTTTTCTTCTTTATTAGTCTTTCAGTGGCCTTCACATCTTTGGGATCATGTCCCAACTCAATGATTAAGTCCTCTAAGGATTTGATTATGGTGTCCTTTGCCTGTGAAGAGGCCTTTTCCAATTGGAATTGAGTTGACATGTTATTAAGGGAATTTTGCAATTGGTGAGCTGCGATGGACTTCCTTGTCAATTTGAACAATATAATATTATTGGACCAAGTCAAAATCATACCATTAAGAGTATTTTATTATATTTGAGGTAAAAATTAATGAAATGGTCAAAAAACTTTATTTAGTGAACTAAATCAAAAAATAATGCTTAATTGAGTTAATTAAGGAAAACGGTTAAAGTATTAATAATAAAATATTATTAATTACTTTAAGGAGATATGGTCAAAGTGAGTTAGAGATAATTACTAAATAATGATTTAATAATTATTTCATGGGAGGAATGTGTGATGATTAAGAAATAATATATAAATAATGATTTATTTGATCATCTGGGTAATGTGGTTAAAAATAATTAATAAATAGTGATTCATTAATTATTTCAATGGAATAATAAATAAATAATGATTTATTTGATTATTCCTATGGGTTTTTTATTTATTTTTAGAAATAATATAGGAAAATGCTTCTCTAAATTATTTCCTGAGGTGAAAGTGGGCTTTAATGTGTAAAAACCCATATTACATGGTGTATTTCAATCATCCTAGTTTAAAATGGCTAGATGATCACTTTTTAGCTGACAACATATTTCCCCCAACGTATAAGTGTTAGGAGCACATTGTATGAGTGAAATACATTGTAGGTTCACTATCACGAGACACTGAAGGGGTAGTCATATATATATATATATATAGAGAGAGAGAGAGAGAGAGAGAGAGAGAGAGCAACCTAGGGAAGGACTGAAACTGAAGGAGGTGAGACCTACTTGTCAAATAAAAATCTCCTTTATGGTGTGTACATGACCTCAATGAGGCGAGGGAGGCATACCCATACCCATCGAGATAACTCAGTATAAAATGTAATGGTTGTAACATGTTGAGAAAACTAGGGCATTAGCATAAGGTGATTTCTCTTTTATTAGTGACTGTTTGTGAATGTTTTTTACTTATTTAGATTAGGATCTTCTTCTTATTAGATTATTAGTGTTCTTGTTCATTAAATAGTAACCAATGCATGAACATAAATAGACAAGAGACACAGCATGTAGGCTATGAGCCAAGGTCAAAACCTCTCACTCTTTGAGAGGAAAACCCACAAAAAATCTTCTTATAAAGATTCCAATTAACAAATACCAAGACCAAAACCCTTGACCTATTAGCCACTCCAAGACAAAGACATTAATTCTATGTTCTTCATCTTGACTCATCTTCCTCTTCGACCTTCTTCATGCTGAGATCATCTCTTCAACAAATTGTAGATATACTAGTCATGACACCAAAACATGTCAAGATAATGTCACCCAAAATGTGACCTCTGCAATAACACCAAAACATGTCAAGATAATGTCACCCAAAATGTGACCTCTGCAATAACACCAAAACATGTCAAGATAATGTCACCCAAAATGTGACCTCTGCAATAACACCAAAACATAGTGATATATCTAGGAAGGATAACTTCTTCATACCACACAGTGGTCTCCAATATAGCACCGAGTTGTGGCATTTTCAAAGGACAGAGATGTAGTATATATATGCTTCTATTAAGTGGTGTTCGTTTGATGTAGCACTGAAACCATCAACTGATGATATATGAACTGATATATGTGGGCAATACTTAGCTGACCTTTCATTATTCCTTGTTGTCCCTTCATTGCCCCATCCCAATTTACTTCACTGTACTAGAGATCTGAATCTCTCTTTGTTCATCCCATCTGAAATTATGGTTGTGATTGCCCACTGAATTCAGAGATCTGATCTTGACTTGTATAATACCCATCCAAGACCACGGAGAGATCTTCCATCTGAGACCATGGAGAGATCTGTGAAATTATCTCTATAATTCATCATCGAAACCTCAAAGATTCTAAACTTTTATATGTCCATACTCCATTACCGAAACTCCAGAAGAAGTCTGAACTTGTCTTTATTTCTGCCATCTGAAATCACATAGATATGTGAAGATTTCACTGTGGAAATGTGAAGTATGATCACGCCTATATATAGTAGTTTCCCTCTATAAATAAGCTAACATGACATCTCAAATAGATGTGTCTCCATAAGGGTTGAGCCGACATTAGTTTCTACATCTTCTTAAGGAAAACATGAAGAGGAGAGTTCGTGCTTGTCATTAGATGGCTTCTAGACAATCCTATTGACTCAAATACTTTTGATACATGCCCAAGAAGGGTTCTTCATACATGACATATACTCTTTGACTTTTAATGACCAATCCTAAGGCTCTTAATGGGAGCCATCTAAAATAAAAGCGCGTGCTCATGAAACCCATGAAAAAAGGCTTACAATAATAATTTTATTTTCTTCATTACATCATTTACTAAAGTCACAATTACATGTTGTTGGGTCTAAAATGCAGATGCAAATTAGAGTTTAATTTAATGTCAACCCGGGAAGGTAAACTTAGAAGTCCTTATCTAAAATATATAGATCTAGAAAGATTCCTAATTTGTCCAA
>APFE030161677.1:0-13735 GCA_000404065.3 Pinus taeda
ATGGTGTAGCCCCTTTTCTTATTTTTCAGCTTGTAATTTTTCTTCATGGCCTCTGTGATGGCCAAGTCACTACCCTTCCCTTCCGAGATGTCTGCGGGATCCTTTCCTTTGCATGGAAGCTGGGAGATGTGGTGAATCAAGTCTATCATGATGGGGATGGGCTCCTCCAGCCACAAACACCCATCATGCACTAGGTAGAGCAGCTCCCTGAAGACAAAAATGGTTGTTGGGGTGTTGTGGAAATGCGGCAACCAGAGCAGATTCGGTAGCCTATCCTTTTCCACTCCGTGCAACCACTTTCATGGCTCTAGTTCTGTAACCCCCGTCGTGGTATTCTGCTTGGGTTTCATATGGTGCCTGGTCTCAAGGTGAGGGAACTTCTCGTGGTTAGCGAGGTCCCAATCCTCGAACTTCAGGCTTGGCATGTGTTCCAGGTGTGTGCCCTCAAACATAATGTTGTTGGGCAGGAGCGGGGTCTGGAGCGATCTCTTGGTCTCGTCAAGGTCCTTGGGCAATTTAGCCTTCCCTTTTTGTAGGGGGACATAGATGGGAAATTTTGTCGCGGGGTGCGTAGGCTGAGTGTCCTCCTCCATGCCTTCATCCTCATCCTCTGCGATGATTATATCCTCCAGATCTTCTTCTTCTTCATCGGTCTCTATGAAGATGGCTTTCCCCTTCTCCTCCATTGACAGCTTGGTGCACAGCGTGTTCCACGAGAACGCACGTACGGGAACCATTGCTTGTTTGTCCTTCTTGGGTCTTGGTGTGCACAGTGATTTCGGGATTTCTGCCACAATCTCAGCACCTTCTGGAGCATCCCCCACAGTCAAGGCCTGCGTGACCTCCTCAATAGTCATTTCTATTATGTCCATAACATTTGCAGTTGTTGCCATTGTGTTTGTCCAGGAATCTAGCACTCTCGAACTTAGGGGCTCAATCGACACTTGGCTCACAACAATCAAGGCTTTTCTCAATGGCTCAATTCGCCAATGACCAAGTTTTGTTTGATGGGCTTTGTAATTTATAGCGCTTTTTGAATTTGAATTCGACACTTCCCCCCAAATATAGTTCATTAATGCTCCCTTGGTGGAAGATTTTTCCAAATCTTGTCCATAAATCGCGTCTTAAATGCCTTTCGCCCATTCCATTTGGCCTCAAATCGAGCATCCCATCATGAATAGTGACTGCAATGGTCACCTTCTGGTCAACCCGTACAACAGCACAGTCCCCCATGCGCGTCACCAACCTTGTGAATCTTTGCTTCTGGGCGTAACTCCAACAACGCACAGCTCTCGGGCAGAATGGTTTATAGTCCCGCACTTCCTTTCAACTACTTGGAGCACTAAGATTGTACTCCCTTCGGCTAGTCAGGTTGTCGCACCACATGTGTAAAGTTTCATCCTGTCATCCATCATGTTTCCTGGAGAATACCCACCTTTTATTGTTGCAGTCGTCATTATACACTTTACCATTTGTAACGTGTTATCCTCATCAATACGCATAGCAATGTACAGTCCAAGCCAAGGCATCAGACTGATCATTCTACGACGATAGGCCTTAAACCTGTCATCGTGATCGTACACATCCTGCCTTTCCACCCTGGTCTTTCTCTCGAGAAAATCTTCCTTTATTTCATCCTCCAGCTTCTTGACCTCCGCGTCCACCATAGTGCATTTCTTCCTTAACCCTACCCTTTCTTCTTCAAGTTCTTGGAGTCTAAGATTTCTTAGTTGGATTTTTGCTTCCAAGGTTCTGCAAACTGTCGTATCTATCAGTGCTATCATGTGCGGTCTAAGTTCTTCAAGTACTATAGGGCTTACAATGGTTGCTTCATACTCCAGCCTTGGTGGTTCCTACACAGTCAGGTTTTTGCACGCGGTCCTATAAGCCCAGAGAAATGCTGGTACGTGTAGCTCCCAGTTAGTTTGCTTCACATTATGGACCTTGTTCAGTGCTTCATGTACTTTGTTAAATGCTTTTGCGTGCATATTCTTCTGCACACTTGGTCTTTCCATACTTCATGGTCCCAACCATAGGGTCCATTCGCGCCATTTCCTTACCCGCACCTGCTTTCCGATCGTGTCTCCTATCGCGAGGATGGTGTGCATTCGCGCATGTTTTGCACCATATGCCTGTATCCACCTAGATAAGTGGGTGCGAAGACTAGCTCATTCGACGATTTTGTCTGTTAATCACATTTGAGGCTTCCCAAACCACATGTGCTTCATCCTTCTGCATTCGCGCCAATCTCCAAAACTTTGTTGGTGCGTACCCTACCATCTTGCGGGCATAGCTTGCAGTACCCATTTCAGAGCGTCGAAACACTCTTGTTCTGGTACTTCCCTTTCAAATTTATTTAGGAAATCATCCACCTCGCTCAACCCATCATCCATAGGCAGATCTCTTACCTCTGTTGCTACGCAGCGCAATGAACTTATCATCATGTTACAGTTGGGCGTAGTTACCTCGTGTAACCAGTTCTGCGATTGCTCTATCTCCTCATCAAAATCTGATGTGCAGGAGCTTTTGCACTTCCACAAGATTCAACCATCTGCGGTTGGATTTACCTAGTCCTGCTCCCACGCGACTATTTTGTAGATATAGTCCAAGTCATCATTGTTGTCATAGTCGTGCACTGGATCTGTGTAGCGTGATCCTTCTTTAGGGTCTAAAGGTACCACTACGCGCAGTGACCTTTTCTCAAAGATCATCTTGTGCTTCTTTAGATTTATTACTCCATTCATGTTAGTGGCCCAGTCTATTCCCAATAGCGTGGGGTATGGATTGTTGTCATAAAAAATCTCTATCACTTCGAAATCTGATAGGGCACTTGCTCCTTCGATGTCTACTGTGATTCCCTACAATCTCCCCATAGGTAGGATCTTTTGCTGGTTCGCCATTCACAGTTGGATCAAAGACCATTGCAGGCATGCCTTCCCATGTTCTCCCGTGTCTGTTTTGGCAAGATGTTCGCGTTCAATCCTAGGTCCAAAATTACTTGATCCATCTCATATTTCTCGATCTGTGTGGTCAATATCATCTCCCTTCCTGTTCGTGTTGTGTGCTTCCCGAGCTTCCAAACTATGTGCGGTTCTCCTGGTGCGGTCCTAGTGCATCTAGTTATGAGTTCTTGCGGCCCCTTTATAGCCTTACTGTCACATAGTAGCTTCATGCATGTTTCTAAGAACGTAGTGAGCATCGATGGGTCCATTTCCGGCTCCAGCCTTTCTTTACTCCCTGAAGTGGAGGCATTAGCGAAGCTCCTCTTAGCTTCCATGAAGGTCTCCTTAGCGCGCTCCAAATCAAATTTTGGTTCCTTCGTTGGAGCCTTGCGAACCCAGGTACTTTCTTCAAGTTGCTTGCCTTAGTCATCCCCTATCGTAATACCACTCCGAAGCACGATATTTACATTAGGGTCTTCCTTGCGCGACTCAAACCTCATCATTTGTAGGCTCTGAGTTAGGGGAGGCTGGAGTGCTCCTTTATCGCACAACCTCGCTATCAGTGTGGGACAGTACTCCGTCTCATGATCAAACAACATACAATACAAGCATGATGGTCGTGTTGGAACGGTACAATCGTGGGCATAGTGCCCTGGCCCTCCGCAATTGTAACATATCAGTTGTTCGCGACCTCTTCCTCGTCCCCCTCCACCTCAGCCTCATCCACGCTCCTGAAATCCAGTGCGTGCCATCCCTATGTTTTGATCGAGGGCTCGTGTTTCACCCTGAACTCTGTAGGTAGGAGTCTGATCCATCATTAGTTCATAACTTCTATAGGTGCGCTCATCATGGCCTACAGACCTACAAAAATTATAGAACAATTGCTGGGAATTATGCATATACTTCGTAATAGATGGCAAATATCTATAGCATGATTTCGTCCTATTTGACAAATCGCGCACTATAATGCAGGCGCCACGCTTGGTCCTACTTGTGCCTTCGGTCTCAATGGCATTGTTCCTCCTCCCACGACGTATTTTTTGAACACCGGGCAGTGGTCCTTGTCGTGCCCGTGGCCCTTGCACTTTACGCACCATACCTCATCGCACACTTCTGGATGAGCCGTCCTGTCTTGTTTCAAACTCTGCATCTCAAGGCATAAGTTTCTCAACTGTGCATGAATCTGCTAGACTCCCAGGTTAGGATCTTGTATTGGAGTCTCGTACAATTTCATTGCGATCTGCAAATCCTCAGCCTGAGTGGTTAGCCTTTGTTGCGACAACGTGTTCCGTAGATGCAGTGTTAACGAGGCTACAAACCATTCATGGTGTTTCCCATCTATGAAGGTCATGTTCGCTTCACGAATTGTGCACTTCAGTCTTTGATCCAACTCCCACGGGGTTTCGTTTGGTAGCATTGTGATTTCCTTGAATCCAATGATTGACTATGCCTCTGATTTTGGCCTGCTAAATTCTTTCTTTAGTGCAACTTGGATATCCGCTATCCCCCCATTTAGATTTTCATTGGAATGCTTAATGTACCAGGTTAGTGTGCGATCCTGCAGAGCGCTGACCAATGTTTCCTTCTTTATATTTTCGTCCATGACACCCTGTGCTTCCCATATAGCTTTTACCACAAACCAAAATTGGTCCGGATCTTCATTCCCTACTCCCTTGAACACTGGTAGCTTTATTGCACTGGCCATACTACTTCGCGGTGGTGGTGGAGGTGGTATGGGAAAAGTCAGGGGTGAAGATGGTGAAACTAGTGATGGTGTGGGTGGGGGTGGTATGTGTGGAATTCTTTGTCTTATTATATTGATTGCACTTCTTGGTGAAACCTTTGCGAGCTATTCCTCGCCCCCTCGCGGAGGTGAAATCAAGGGGCTAGTTTCTAGTTCTGTGCTACCTTCGTTTCTGTAGATTCTCCCACTTAGTGTAGCCCCAAACATCAATTTATTCACAAAACCTGCTTTTCACACAGTATCATTTTAATCCAAGTGTTCAAAGATTTAACGTACTTAACTCGCAGTCCCCTGAGTAAGTGTCGTTCTTCCTCACTATAGATGATTGAAGTATCTACTGCGAATTCGGTGATGAATCCTCCTATGATTTGATCGAGCCAGTGATTGACAACACGTGCAATATTATTTTCCGATGCTTCCAGTCTACGCACCAATTCTGGAGTCCACATAATAGGTTTTTCGAGCTTACACCTTCCTTGGCTATCTGCTAGCTTCACGATCCACTCATACGACTCAGTAGGGAAGGATGCAAAGAAAATTTTGTGGATCTCCATATACAAGTAGCAATCTAACCACTCTTCCTTTGACAGTCGTGGATTCATGTTTTCCTACGCCGCGAACTCGTGGATCTTTCTATCCAACCACTCTTCAATTCCTTTCTTTGTCAAATTCTGGTGATACAACATCAAACATATCTATGCAAATCTTGGTCCTGGCAATGGAACCATTTTTTGGCTTATTGGGGCCTGACTCAAGTTTGGAGTTAATTAGCCAAACAAATCCCTCTACTACTGGCCCTTTCAGCAAGAGTCCGCAGAGTGCGAACTGAGGTCTCACCTGAAGTAGTATGGGAGGTTGCTAGAACTAGGTTCCGCACCCTTGAGATGTCTAAGAGGTTCGACTGGTTCTTTGTTTGTTCCTGCGTGCACGTGGCTTCGTGCACTTTTCGTTCCTTGCGGCCCATTACCCTGCCTTTGCGCATCCCTAACCAGGGGTTGTGTCGCGCTCTGCGCTATTACCCGAGATCTTATTTATCTTCCAGTATTATTTAAGCACCTTTGCCTACTTAAATGCCTTAAGTTATCCTTAACAATACAAAACATTCATACAGTTTCGCGTAGTAAATAAATAGTATACTTGCAAATTATATCCAATCATGCATTAAACCCGGGAAAGATACACAGAATTATAGCAAAACTTCTCTTTATTGATTCTCCAATGGTTACAGACTTGATCCACCCTGCGCACTCAGCTGCAGGGGTCCGCGCACTTAGTTGTTGACTACTAGGCCTCTGCACACTCATCTGCAGAGCCTTCTCCTACTCTACGACCCACAAACACCCTTTTCACTTTGACTCAATCACTTAGACTTCTCATGCTTATATTCATTGCTGCTTTTCATTCATTTCTACACTTAGAGCCTCGCTTTATTTATACATTCCCATGGTCCGCGGACCATGGGTAGGTCTATGCAGCCAACACTACATTACAAAACTAGGGCAGACAACCCTGTGACTCTATCATACTTTCGCGCCCCCCACCCGCAATTCGCAGAGCTTTTACAACAAGATTTGGTCAAAACTTGGGCTTTAAGTCCTAAAACATGCCTTGGGGGGGATTCCATGCCCAACACAAGCGACCACATCTCACACATATAGTAGCATATGCAATGTCTCCAAGACATTTAGAGACATGTGCAACATCTAGAGAAGCACTCCAACCACTTGCAATAATAGCATCGCTAAGCTAAAACACAACATCAACACCCATAGTAACAATCCAATCCTCCTGCAATAACAACATCTCCAACCAACTCAACATGTATAGAATCCATCTCCTCAACAATGACAACATCATCTCCACTAGGTGTAGTCATAGGTATGTTGACATCAATGCCAACTAACAAGGCCATCGCCAAAACATCCAACACCAAGCACTCAACACACATGCATATGACCAGTAGCACCAAGAGCTTGTTGACATCAATGCCAAAATGGAAACCCTCAAGGGGAAGAAAACCACCCTGTTGTTGTTACACGACTTCTCTTACTTTTATTATCAATTAATTTCTTTTATGAATGCTAACCCCAACTAGCTAGGAGCCACTACTCCTCTACAATAGTTTGTTGGCCACCACCATCTAGGAAGCCCCAACCCACTGTCAACTATTTGCTGGCCACTACCAACATGGAGTCACTACTCCTATCTTGGCAAGCCACCACTTGTCGGAGGTCCCAACCTCCTCAAATTATCAAGGTCATGATTTCATTCATTTTCATACTAGACCCCAAAGCAAACAAACAAACTTTGCAACACATAAATAAACCAACTCACTCTACAACGTATAAATAAACCAACTCTCTTTGCAACACAATATCAACCTCTCTAACTAATGCTCATTGTTACATATATTCAAACTTCATTATGCATTGTAGCTCAACTAAACTCCAACACTAACATATCATATTTATGCTAATTTCTCCTCTAAATCAAATATCTAATTACACACCATTTCCCTTGATGACCACATTAAATAAACTCTCACACCAAATGCCATGGGAGAAACCTTTAGTAATTGCCTCACAAGAATCTTCACTTAGATTTATACATATCCTCAATACAACATCATCACACTAGAATACATAATTCTATCCATTTCTAACAATAGCAACACATCTAAAAGTTGACATCAATACTAACCAAACAACACTATTGTCAACAAAAATTATAATAACATCAATTTATTTATTTATTAAATATTTTAATTATTTTTAAATAAATAAATAGAAATATTTTAGCATTAGAAAAATAATTTAAAAACCATATAAAAAATATTAAAATTATTAAAATTTATATCACAACATATCTCATGCTTTTCACTTAATTTTTTTCAAAATTAGTAAAATTATTTATACAAATAATATACTTACATTCCAACTTTGTTGGTTGCAATTAAAATATCTCCGTCCTCTATTATCTTTCATATGTTATATAAATCATAAATCTTTCATAGATTATATAAGCCATAACTCGTGGAAATATATAAAATGAATGTGTTGCAATTAAAATATCCCCTTCTTGTGTGATCTTTCATATGTTATATAAAACATAACTCTGGTAAATATATAAAATGAATGAGAAATTTTGTTAAACAAATATAAGTATCAACTTTATATGTTTATGTTGTGAACTTGGTTAATGCTTACCTATTATGTTCATTGATATATTATTATTAATATTATTTATTATTAATATTATTTAATGAAAGACTTAATATATTCATATATATTAAATGATAAAAATATATATATTAATTTAATAATTTTGAAAATAGAATTGAATTTATGGTAATTTCTAATTATCAAGTTTATATATATAGTAAATATGTAACATATTAAATTTTTATATCAAAATGATATATATTGATAAAAATAGTAATGAAGTTGTGAATATATTTATCATTGCAAATTAATTTTCTAATTTATATTAATTTATATAGTGCAATATTTATGGATTTTTAAGCTTCCTAGATATATTTACATTATTGTAAGATTGCATATTTTAGTAGTGGGAAGAAAGTTTACCATTTTTATCAATAACTTGGAATGTTCAAAAAACTAGTTTTTGCATATGACATACTAAAACACTGTGAAAAGTATATAAGCATAAAAAAGCTAGGTCTGCCTGTTTTTAAAATGAGATGTGAAGAACCATGAGAGAATGTAATATTTATGTTATTTGATTGGAAATTAATTGAACACTATAAAAAATGATTAAGAGTTATAAACAAAATTGAGATTAATATGGAAATGAAATAGGACATTGATCACACTAAAAATTCTATATGTGATAAGATAATATACCAAAAATATCATTGGGAGATTACATGACAATTTAATTCACCACATACTAGAGCCAACATCCATTACTTGGTTCTTTATGTAGGGAATCGATACATTGCATAGAAGAGATGTGGTTTGTTAGGTGGTAGACCCAACACCCAGTGTCTAGCTCTGTTGCAAAAGATAAATACACCAAGTACTCCCCAAATTCCAATCCCAAAACCGATCCCCAATGCCATTAATGACATATTTTCATCTAGATGCTCAAGCCATCCCATTTTCAGATGGGCACTGCTACTATTACTGTCACCTTCTCCCACTGGGTTTTCCTTTTCACAGCATGAATCTAAAGGACACCCATATAAGCACTTATTCCTTTGAAATGATGTTGCATTGAATGTGGAAAATTGTGTTCCTTTGGGGATTGGCCCACAAAGGCTATTAGATGAAACATCCAGAACAACGAGTTTGTATAGCTTAGAGAGCTCTTCAGGAATATGTCCACTCAAATTGTTCTTGCTCAAGTCTAACTGCTCCAAAGGAGATATGTTGCTAAGAGATGCAGGTATTAGCCCTTCCAACTAGTTGCCAGATAAATTTAGCAATCGCATGTCTCTCAAAGTACCGATGCTTGTAGGGATTTGTCCTACAAGATTATTGTTGGACAAATCAAGTATTGTGTTTGTAGGTGAGAGGTATGGCAGGGTATACTCACATCCTTTCATGTGAACTGTCATTTATTCTTCAAAGGGAGGAGAGTTTGAAGAATTTACAAATCCTTGAAGTCTTTCAAAATGTAATGGCATTCTTCCACTAAATTTATTATTGGATAAATCTAATACATACAAAGAGGTGAAATTTGTTACCCATTTAGGGATGCCACCATGAAAATTATTATAGCCAAAGTTTAAAATTGACAACGATGAAAAAGATTTCAAATAGTGAGGAAGTTGCCCTGTCAAATTGTTTTTTCTTAAATCTAAATACCCAATTCCAGTACAATTAGCCAAAAACATTGGCAAAGTCCCAGAAAGTTTATTAGTGTGAACAGAGAAAAAACTTAACTGGGGGCAACTACAATTAAGTTCAGGGATTGATCCTTCTAAATTGTTTTTTGATAAATCTAAAATTTGAAAGGAAGTCAAATTAATTTTATTGGGTATAGTGCTAAAAATATTATTATTATATAGATCTAGTTCTTGTAAATCCTTGATGTGACTTATACTAAGCGGGAGAGATCCAGTCAAATTGTTATTTGATAAATAAAGATATTGAAGATTGCTTAATTTTTTTTTTGAAATTTTAAAATCAAATTTATAGATTTTTTTGGATTTTTAATTTAATTTATAAAATTTTGACTTAAATTTCATAATTCACATAATATTTTAGAGCACAACATAAATTTTATAGTTTTTGTAATATAATATAACATAGCTCATTTATAATCTAATACAACATATCTTATTTATAATATGAATAATCAAATTTCAAAAAATTTACCTGTATAATAATAACATTAAATAATTTTAAAAATCAATCATTATATTATCTTTATATCCATTACGGATTTTGTATATCTATTATTATTATTAAGAAAATTAAATTCACTTAGCGTAAGAGTATTGAATTTACTACATTCTCATTGAATGTCCAAATTTGTAATGGACGTAAACTGAGCAAACTGTAACGAACATATATAGAGAGGGATTTTTTAACAAAGATATATGTTAAATTCCCATGAACGTTAAATTAATTTACTTTTTAATCGAACTTGTTTCATGGGTATAAAAATTGAATAGTGAACATTTTTTAATAAAGATGATAAAGGATGAATTGTAATTTAATTAAAGATTTTGAAAATATTTTAGAATTTGATATCATAAAATTGATAGGTTAAAAAGTTGGACTTTTTCAATTTGCGTGAAAAATACTTAGAAAAAGGCCATTTTTCTCAATTTGTGTGCGAAATACTTTAGCAAAGGCCATGTTAATCGGCCATGCTAAGCTTCTCTCTATCCTTCCAATTTTACATAATGTCTCCAAAAAGACATAATAAAAATGATGGTAAAGATGTTTTTCATAAAGATATGTTTCAGGAATATAAAACTGAAAAGTTGCCATTCTTGAATATACTGGCCACAAAGAAGTTCTCACTTATTGAAATAGAATATTTTAAATTTTCTTAAATCAAATTTAAAGGTTTAATAAACAAATCACCAAAAGTTTTTGTTAAAGTTCTATATGATAAAAATAAATAATTAAATAAATGTGTTTAAACTATTGCCTTTATATGTTTTCAACAAAACTTTAATAATAAAAATGAAAATGCAATCCCATCATTAAAATGATTAATTTGAATAAAGATAAGACCTCCGCAATTAAATGATGAATTTGAACAGAGGTACATCCCCACACATGTGATGATAGCAAAATAGAAATGTTAACCAATCAATGAGGCGTTAAATAGAAATGTTAACCAATTAATAAATCAATCACACGCGCAGCGATTACTCTATGATCTGTATAGCACTTAGCTTCTCTTTAATCGGTTTTGTAAATACAATGAGTCTTTATAATGGAGTTGATGAATTTATTTATATTCTTGCGACAGACGTCGGGGATGAAGATGTTAAATGAGTCTATCATAGGATATCTGTTTGCAAACGTAATATTCAAGACATATGGTTACATAACCATGGTCAAGCAATCACATTCCTTTCCGATTTCAAACTGGGTCATTACAATGAAGATTCCACCACGTTTAAGCTTCTTAGATATATTAGATATATTTATATTATTGCAAGATTTCATATACTAGAAGTGGGAAGAAAGTTTACCATTTTTATCAATAAGTTGGAACGTTCAAAAAACTAGTTTTTGCATATGGCATACTAAAACATTCTGAAAAGGATATAAGTATAAAAAAGTTAGGTCTGGCCTGTTTGTAAAATGAGATGCGAAGAACCATGAGAGAATGTAATATTTATGTTATTTGATTGGAAATTAACCAAATGCCATAAAAAATGATTAAGAGTTATAAATAACATTGAGATTAATATGGAAATGCAATAAGACATTGATCACACTAAAAATTATATATGTGATAAGATAGTATACCAAAAATATCATTGGTAGATTACATGACAATTTAATTCACCACATACTAAAGCCAACATCCATTACTTGGTTCTTTATGTAGGGAATCGATACATTCCATAGAAGAGTTGTGGTTTGTTAGGTGGTGGACCCAACAGCGAGTCTGTAGCTCTTTTGCAAAAGATAAATACACCAACTACTCCCCAAATTCCAATCCCAAAACCGATTCCCAATGCCATTAATGACATCTTTTCATCTAGATGCTCAAGCCATCCCATTTTCATATGGGCACTACTACTATTATTGTCACCTTCTCCCACTAGGTTTTCTTTTTCACTGCATGAATCTAAAGGATACCCATATAAGCACTTATTCCTTTGAAATGATGTTGCACTGAATGTGGAAAATTGTGTCCCTCCGGGGATTGGCCCACAAAGGCTATTAGATGAAACATCCATAACAACCAGACTATATAGTTTAGAGAGCTCTTGAGGAATCGATCCATTCAAATTATTCTTCCTCAAGTCTAACTGCTCCAAAGTAGATATGTTACCAAGAGATGCAGGGATTGGCCCTTCCAACTGGTTGCCAGATAAATTTAGCAATCGCATGTCTCTCAAAGTTCCTATGCTTGCAGGTATTTGTCCTACAAGATTATTGTTGGACAAATCAAGTATTATGTTTGTTGGTGAGAGGTATGGCAGAGTATACTCACATCCTTTCATGTGAACTGTGATTTCTTCATTGTCAAAGAAATGATAGTTTGAAGAGTTTACAAATCCATCAAGTGTTTCAAAATGTAATGGCATTCTTCCACTAAATTTATTATTGGATAAATCCAATACATACAAATAGGTGAAATTTGTTGCCCATTCAGGGATGCCACCATGAAAATTATTATAGCCAAAATTTAAAATTGACAACTCTGAAAAATATTTCAAATAGTGAGGAAGTTGCCCTATCAAATTGTTTTTCCTTAAATCTAAATACTCAATTGCAGTGCAATTAGCCAAAAACATTGGCAAAGTCCCAGAAATTTTATTAGTGTGAGCAGAAAAAAAGTTAAAAAGGTACAACTGCCATTATATTCAGGTATTGATCCTTCTAAATTGTTCTTCGATAAATCTAAAATTTGAAAGAAAGCCAAACTAAATATATTGGGTATAGTGCCAGAAATATTATTATTATATAGATCTAATAGAAGTAAATCCTTCAAGTGACTTATACTAAGCGGGAGAGATCCAGTCAAATTGTTATTTGATAAATAAAGATATTGAAGATTGCTTAATTGACCTATGTTATGCGGGAGAGATCCAATTAACTGGTTGTTTGATAAGTCGAGATAAACCATCATACTCCGTCCATTAAAAGGAAAACGTTGAGAATGGGAAGAGAGAGGGTTTCCCCATCATACTCCGTCCATTAAAAGGAAAACGTTGAGAATGAGTAGGCATTGCTACACCCATCATCACAAGCATCATCATGAGGAGATGAAGAAGATCCATTTCTCACTCTATCACTCCAACTTCCTTCAGATTAGGCTGTGAGTCTCTCACTCTACCACTCCAACTTCCTTCAAATGCTGTGAGTTTTTGTTGTAATTGCCGCGTCTATTTATAATCGCAGCAGCAGTCGTCATATAAAGACTCGTGTGTGTGAACAACAACCAAGTGATTTGAATTGGAAATCTTTCTAAAAGATCATGGAAATTTTGTTGAAAAAAGGAAGAATATAAAGAATGAGAATGGCGGTGTCTTGACTGGGAGCAAGCGCGTAAAGAAAGTGGGCTTCATACATTAAAAAGAATCTGTAAATTTTACGGATTTGGAGAAAGGAAGAGCCTTGACCCGAGAAAAGGGGAAACGTTGAACGAGACAATCTTTGGGAACTTCACCGAAATTTGGTTATATTTAAAAACATTGTTTCCGGATAAAACGTCCTCATATTTTGGGGTTTTATATCTTTTTCAAAGTTTTCTTATGTAATTTTTATTTTTTAATTACAGTACAAACAGAAAATCTGGATATTATTGAAATTTTGTTTAGTTAATAGAAATTCAAACCCCATTTTTACGGCAAAAACAGTGAAAGCAGTAAAATCTAGGGATATTT
>APFE030161688.1:2074-18984 GCA_000404065.3 Pinus taeda
ACGGGCCAATACCGTGTATTATTAATACCATCTATCTGATACTACAGCCCCTTTGCAACTAACTCTGGTTCCATTATTAATTGTGGATTAACCACTTACAATTATTAATATGGGATTTATTGACTCTTGACTATGACGTGGTCCCATTACATAGATAAGGGGGTTAGGGTTGGACCCTAACAATAGCTCAGAAAAAAGGCTGTCACAGGAAAGGAAAAAGCTCAGCAAGCAGAGAAAAAAATAGAGTCAAAGATAGCAGACACAACACTGGCATAAACAGGCAAAACAATAGATGAAGAAGAAGAAAAACCACAAGAAGTGTCTCATGAGACACTAGCAAGAGAAGCAATAGTTTTTCTTGATGCACTTAGTACTCTAGCCAAGCCCAAAGGGAAAAGGAAGAGATAACCATCTATATACTTCAAAGCTCGAAAGAGCACTAGAATCAAGATGGGAAAGCCTCAGCCACCTTCAAGCATCCCATCATCATTGAGGATGTACTTGCTATAACAAAGGAGGAATCTCCCCCAAAAAGCCCCATCACTTACGAGAGAGGAAGTCCCTGGAGAGAAAGGATCAAATTAATGGACTCTAAAGAAGTCTTATAGGAGGCACAGACCTCTCTAGAAGAGACATTGGCAAAGCTCAAAGAAAGTAAAAAACTTGAAAAGAAGGCAAAATAACAGACCCATGAGTGAGACAAGGAAAAAGAGATACCAGAGCCTGGACCTTAGCCTAACTTAGGATCCTACTATAACCTTCTGGAAGGTGGGAAGATCATCCCACAAAAGTTTGTAGTGCCTCTTTTCTTGAGCTGGAAAAGGAAAGAGTCAGGACCCATACATGGATGCAGATTGCAAAATCAAAAGGAGTAGAAGACATTGGGCACATGGAAAGCAAGTTGAGAGAGATGGGTAAAGAATTGAGCATGGTCAGGCATACAGAAAGCATCAGAGGAGCTTAATTGGAAGAAGAAAATGAAATGTTGAAGAAGCAGCTACAAGAAAGGAAACCTCGAGGAGGAAATGAGCTATCAATCTTAAAAGGATAGCAACAGAAAGAGGACCCCTAAGCAGATAGTGAGACATTACTAGAACAACAACAGGAAGAAGAATCCCAGGCACAAAATGAAGTGTTGATTTTGAAAAGGCAACTACAGGAAAAGGAAGCCCAGTTAGCCTGCATGGCCAGCTGGGCAATGGAGGCATTATAGTGCAGGAAACTAGCCAAATCATATGTACTATACCTCAAGGATGAGTGTCTCCAATTTTAGATTAAGACACTCGCCCAGATGGGCACAATACCATTTCAGGATTATGGCCAATTCATGCATTTATGTGATCACAGTTCAGCTGAGGATAAAGCGAAGCTAGAAACATTTTACCTGCATAACATGGCACTTAATGACATGAAATTATGGGATCTAAATGCTGCATTGGGATACTTGCAGTTAATGGCTATGGCATCTTGGTTAAGCCATGAAAAAAAAGGGCAGTGAAAATTTAGAAAATGATCGCAAAAGAGCTGAGTGAGCCCCTGATGATTAGAGCAGAACCAACAGACCCCTTAACTCTCATCTATGCCCACCAACACCTTGCAACTAATCCTCAAGTTGTCCCCGACTATGTTGATAAGTAGGTCCAAGCTATTGCTCACTTCGAGGATGTGGAGAGATTGTTCGCAGATGACTGCATTCATGCCTACATGAGAAGTTGGAATACCTTGCCACACAGGCTAAGGATCAGGGAGTATCAATCCCCAAACAGGATGAGGGAAGCCATGAGGAGAGTGCCCCTGTATAAGCACTCAATGCAAAATTTGAAGGCCAACTTGATTGGCCTTAAGATCAATCCTCCACTCTGCTAGGACTGCTGGAATGAGTAAGAGAAGAAGAAGAATATAAATGGTGTGAAGAAGTGGATAGGAAGGCACATTTCCATGATAAAGAGGAATATATCACATCAAGGGCATGGGATGTCAGTGAATCTATCAGAGCCATCGAGGATGAAGAGTTAGATTAGTTGCTTAGAGGATGCGCAACCCATTCAATAGGGCGTGATGATAAGCCCCAGAAATGAATAATTTTATGGGCTCATCTTGCCTCTTATTTCGACTTAATCCACCATTGTCATTAGTTTATTACATGTTTTTTAATATATTTATGCTAGTAGAGTGAATTCGGTTAGTCACTTTGCCATGTAGTCTAATGTATGTTTTATGCAAATTTTTTGGCCAATTTTGGACAAACTCAAGGGATTTATGACCAAATGGCAACCAAAAATCAACGAAAATAGGGAAGAGGATTTGTAGGGGGGTGTCTTCTTCATTTATGACCCCTTTCCTAAAATCCTCCATCAGCAACTTGGAGCACAAATGTGCACATTAATGATTCCAAGGGAGAGCCGAGCAAGTAAAGAAGGACTCCTATTTATCTCCATTTCTAGGAAGCCGAGTTCTTTGATTATAGGAGGACTGTTGGAGGATTCCATTTTTATAATTAAGGAGGCTTAGAGCCTCAGTAGGTTAGCCATTAATTAATAGATTTTTGCACTTTTGTGTAGCATTGTGTTCAACTCATTTTCGAGTTCCTTTTTGAGAGTTGTTTATGTAATGTAACTACTATTTTTTAGAATGAAGATGAAACATTTTTTGAGCCAGCACTAATCTCTTTCATAGGGCTAAAGCTCTTGGGTTAGGGCCCAACCCAAGCTGCTCAACACCTCCTACTATGTACTTATATGTTTTTGCTTCAGTTCATGAGTTAATTTCTATTGCATAGATTCATTTTACTTTGCTAGATTAGGTTTCTTTTGATGGTTAGTATAGTTGTCTTCATTTTAGTTGCTCAAGTAGGTTACTGCAGTGATAAATAAGATTCAAAAAGGCCAATAATAGGCCCTAATCTCCTTTATCTCTTCCTGAGGCTATGATTTGGGGTCAAGGCACTTATGCTGCCACCAAAAACATAGTTTTTGCTCTCCCATGCAACTACTAGTGTGATAACTTGATTTGGAAAGATTGATATATTGGTCTAGATTTAGTTGCTTAGATCATTTCCTCTTCTTTTACCATAGTTCTCTCCTACTTTTTTGTTCATAGGTTATTGTTCAACATTTTCTGTTTGTAGGTCAGAAATTTCTGTCAAGGTGGAAAAATATGTGTTTTCATGGTATTGTTAGTTCTTTCTTTGGTCAGTTTTGATAAGTAAATGTGCAGATCTCTTGTAGGACATCTCAGCTCACCATACATCCATTGAACAACTGGCACCAACTTACTTCTCATAGATTACCCAAGTTATTCGGAACATTTCACCAATCTACCCCAATTTCTGCTTTTTTCTCCATAAAGTTGCTTTCTTGCCATTTGAACAAATCCAATCATCATGTTCGTTCTTCATCTTCCTTGAAAAGTTCTAGACACCTCAACACATTTATCTAGCCTTCATTTCCCCTTTCCCATCATTTCTCCACCTTCAAAACTCCAAAAATAGCTCTCGGCCTCCTCCTGTAGATCCTCTTGTAGATCCTCCTGTGGATCCCCTATAGCCTCCTATAGAATTTCTTGTGAGTGATTTTTCGAAGTTTGATTGTTATGGAAGACTTTAGAACTTGGGTATTAGGGACTTTTTAGGACCTCTCTACACCTTCCTCACCCTTTGCAAAAGCCAACTTCATCTTCCTTTGCCACCAAACCTCTCCAAAGTCACAACCAGATAAATCACATGCATATTAATTTCACATAAAAACACTCAAAAGCACAAAAATATGTTTTCTTCTCATTTCTTTTTAGAAGTAGCATGAATAAATACAATTTACCTTTTCAGTAGTCAATAGCACTCATTTCATTAGTTTCCATCTCTTTTCTTGCAAAAGTAGGGTTAGTGGGTGAACTAGGGTTTGTGTTTCATTTTAGTTTTCCTTCTCTTTCTGCAAATAGAATAGCCTTTGTAGAGTTAGCTTTCTTTCATCATAGTTAAAAGCTTCTTTTGATAATTCATAGAAGTTGGCTTAAGCTCCTAGTGATCTTGCACCAGTTGATCAAGTGATAGCTTGCAGTAAGAGCTAGTACTTGTGATACAACATCGTCACTTCCGAGTTTGTTATGAACTACCGGGTTGATAAAAGTAAAGAAGGAAGCCCCAAGAGTTGCAACATTATTGCTGCAATACTGGAGCTTACCAATGGTCAATAATTATGATAACATTATGTGAGTCAACCATTGTTAACCATGTGCAATCATTGTCAAGCATTGTCCACCATGATCTAACATTACATTGTGAAAAATATTGTCTCAATCTTAAAATCAATCATGCTCAACCATGGTCTAGCATGGTGAATCATAGTCAAATACAAAAATCAACCATGGTCAATCATGGTGAGTCATGGTCAACCATGGTCCAATGTAACATTGTGACAAATGTTGTCTCAATATGAACATCAAGCATATGTGAACCATCATCCACCATGGTCAACCATGGTCAATGATGGTCAACCATGGTTAATGATGGTCAACCATCATCAACCACTGTCAACCATGGTCAAACATTTCATTTTGACAAATATTGTCTAAAGATGAAAATAAACAATGGTCAACCATAGTCAGTAACAATGGTCACATTTTTCAAAGATTCTCTCATGGTCCAATGCCATATTATGAAAACCATGGTCAACATTGGTCCAACTTCCTATTCTCACAAACCTTTTCTCAATATGAAAATAAACCATAGTCAACCATCGTCAATCATGGTCAACCATGGTCAATGACTATCAACCATCATCAACCACTATTAACCATGGTCAAACATTGCATTTTAACAAATATTGTATAAATATGAAAATAAACCATGGTCAACCATAGTCAATAATAATGCTCACATTTTTTCAAACATTGTCCCATGGTCTAATGTCATATTGTGACAACCATGGTCAAACTTGGTCCAATGTCCTATTCTCACAAAGATTGTCTTAATATGAAAATCAACCATAGACAACCATCATCAATCATGGTCAATCATGGTCAATTAGGATCCAATGTCACATTGTGAGAAATATACTGTCAATATGAAAATCGATCATAGTCAACCATGGTCCAACAACACATTGTGATCAATATTGTCTCAATATGAAAATGAACCAAGGTCAAACGTGTTCAACCATGTTTATTTTAGGGTTTATAATATTTATCTTAGGGTTTATCTAACTTGGGTTTAAAATATTAATCCCTTGGGCTTTTAATATCCATCCTTTAGGTTTATTAATCTAAGGGTTCATATTCTTAGGGTATAATATTATTGAGAAGGTTTATAATAGTATTCCTAGGGTTAATATCAATCCCTTGTGTTTACAATCCATTGGGTCTATAATATAAATTCATTTTGTTTATTAATCCCTTAGGTTTATAATAATGCCAATATGGGTTTGTGACAAAGCTTTTCTCAATATGGAAAGAAATCATGGTCAACCATGGCCAGCAAAGGTCAATCATGATCAACCATCATCAGTCATCGTCCACATTGCCTAAGTTTGGTTTACCATGGTCAATTATATTCTACCATGGTCCTATGCCACATTTTGACAAAATTGTCACAATATGAAAATTAACCATGGTCAACGATGGTCAATCATGGTGAACCATCATCAACAATTTTCAACCATGGTCTAATGTTACATTTTGACAAAGATTGTCTCAATATGAAAATCAACCATGGTTATCCATGGTCAGACTGTGTGGGTCAAGCATGTTGAATCATAGTCAAGTATGGTCCACCATGGTCTAACGTTGCGTTGTGACAAATATTGTCTGAATATTAAAATCAATCATGCTCAACCATGGTCTATCATGGCCAATCATGGTAAATATCAAAATCAACAATGGTCAATCATGGTAAATATTAAAATCATCCATGGTCAATCACGGTCAGTCACTGTCAACTGTGGTCCAATGCCACATTGTCACAAATTTTGTCTCAATATGAACATCATCCATATGTTAACCATAGTCAACCATGGTCAACTATTTTCAACTATTATTAACCATGTTTAACCATCATCAACCATTGTCAACCATGATCAAATGTCACATTTTGACAAAGATGGTCTCAATATGAAAATTAACCATGGTTGAAGCATGTTCACATTATATCAAAGATTGTCTCGCATTCAAACATCATATCATGACAACCATATTCAACCTTGGTCTAATGTCATATTCTTACAACCATGGTAAACCTTTGTCCATTATTGCATTCTAACAGAGATTGTCTGAATATTAAAACCAACCATGGTCAACAATCATCAATCATGGTCAACCAAATTTCAATGTCACATTGTGAGAAATATTCTCTCAATATAAAAATCGATCATGGTCAACCATGGTCAACCGTCGTCAACCATGTTCGTTTTAGGGTTTATATTGGTTAGGTGTAAAATATTAATCCCTTTGGTTTGTAATATCCATCCCTTGGGTTTATAATAATGCCAATATGGGTTTGTGATAAAGATTTTCTCAATTCGAAAAGCAATCATGATCAACCATGGGCAACCAAGGTTAATCATGGCCAGCCATGGTCAACCATTGTCAATCATGATCAACATTACTCAAGCATTGTTGACCATTATCAATTGTGGTTTACCATGGTCCAAGGCCACATTGTGCCAAATATTATCCTAATATGAATATCAAGCATGGTCAACTAAGGTCCAACATCTTATTGTGAGAGAGATTTTCTCAAAATGAAAATCAATCATGGTCAACCATGGTAAATCTTGGTCGACCATTGCTAATAAGCATAGTCAATGTGTGACAAAGAATGTCTCATGGTCTAACATCAAATTTCAACAAGCACGGTCAACTATGGTCAACCATGGTCCAACATCTCATTGTGACAAATATTTTCTAAATATGAAAATAAACCATTGTCAACCATGGCCAACCATTGTCCAATGTTGCATTGTGCCAAAGGTTGTCTCAATATGAAAACCAATCATGGTCAACCACCATCCAACATTGCACTTTTACAAATATTGTGTCAATATGAAAATCAACTGTGGTCAACCATGTTTATTTTAGGGTTTATAATATTTATCTCGGGGTTTATATAGCTTGATTTTATAATATTTATCCCTTGGATTTAATATTAATCCGTTGGTTTTATAATCCTATTGAGTTTTAGTATTAATCTGTTGGGTTTATTATTCCCTTCGGTTTATAATATTTATCTTAGGGTTCATATACCTTGGGTTTATAATATTAATCCCTTGGTTTTAATATTATTGCCTTGGTTTTATAATACCTTCGGGTTTTAGCATTAATCTATTGTGTTTATCAATCATTGTCAACCATGGTCTAGTGTAACATTGTGAAAAAAAATTTCTCAATATGAAAACCAACCAATGTCGAATTATGACAAGGATTGTCTCAACATAAAAATCAACCATGGTCAGCCATGTTGGAATGTCGCATTCTATCAAATATTTTCTTTATATCAAAATAAACCAGGGTCAATAACCATGGTGACATTATAAAAAAAATTGTTTTTAATACTTTATCACTGTTATGGCTCAGAACTTATGAACTAGCCAATTTTTCCTAGAATTCATGATTACTATCATTATTATTATTTAAAAATAAGTTAGCTAGTTATTATTAATTAATATTTAGTTAATTTTTTTAAAATATATTTTCTCTAATTTTTCTTCAATATTTCATTAAATAATAATAACAAGATAAATAAAATCATATAATTTAATATCAAAATTTAATATATTTTAAAACCTCTCATGGCAAATGAGTGTGATAATGGCATTCAACCTTTGTTATAAGATTTGATTTATACCAAACAAATTGAAAGTTTCTTAATGAATTCTGCATGATTATAGATATTCTCTAATCGCTCATAAGAAAGATAAATGTGAAAATTTGAGTCATTATCCACTACCAAACAAAAGACACTTTAATTCACATCACTTTACTTTTATTAATTATAATATTTATTTTTTAAAGATGGGTCATTATTTTATTATTAAAAATATTTATTATTATTATTTAGTAAACCATTGGGTTTATCAATCCCTTTGGTGTATTAATCTAAGGTTTCATGTTCTTAGGGTAGAATATTATTCATAGTATTTATCATATTAATCCTACAGTTTAATATAAATCACTTGAGTTTATAATCATGGTCAACCATGGTCCAACATCATATGTGACAAAGATTTATTGAATATGAAAATCAACTGATGAGCCCCATAAATGAGTAATTATATGGGCTCACTCAGCTTCCTAATTCGACTTAATCCACCATTCTCATTAGTTTATTGCATGTTTTTTATTATATTTATGCCAATAGAGTGAATTGGGTTAGTCATTATGCCAACAAGTCTAATGGGTGCTTTATGCAATTTTTTGGTCAATTTTGAGACAAAATCAAAGGTTTAAATGAGCACCTGGTAGCCAAATTCATGGAAGAACAAGGGAGAGGATTTGTAGGAAGGTCTTCCCTTCACTTACGAGCCCTTACCTAAAATTATCCATCAAAAACTTGGAGCACAAGGGGCAGCCAAGCAAGTTAAGTAGGACTACTGTTAACTGCAAGTTTTGGCAACCGAGTCCCTAAAATTTAGGAGGACTGTTGAGGTCCTCAATTTGTATAAATAAGAAGGCTTAGGGCCTAATTTGGAGTTAGCCAGTTAGTCATTTTGTTAGTTAGATTTTAGTCAGATTTTAGTTAGATTTTAGTCAGTAGGTTAGCTTTGCATTTTAGCACATTTTCAAGCTTTTTCTTGTAGACAGTTTTTGGGATGTAACTATTTTTTTGATCAATAAAGATGAACCCAGCTTTGTACCAGCTCTAATGTTTCTTAGGAGGCTATAGCTCTTGGGGTTGGGCCCAACCCAAGTGCTCAGTACCTCCTTCGGGTACTTTTATGTGTTTTTGCTGTAGTCATAGAATAATTTCTGTTATTTAGGTTGAAATCTAGTTTTGTTACTTAGGTTGTTTTTGATGATTAAAATAGCTTTTCTTGCTTTAGGTTGATTTGACACTTTGAGTACAGAAAATATCTTCAGAAAAGGCCACCAAGCAACCCTTGATCTCACCTCTCCCTCCTTGGGACCATAAGCTCAGACCAAGGCATACTTGCTGCCACAAAAACATTGTTTTTTCCTCTTCATGCAATTGCTAGTGTTAGATTTTTAGTTAGGAAAGTTGATACCAGTTATACTTGGATATTTAGATCTGTTCTTGCTTATTTTTCATAGTTTTTTTACATGATTTTCTGTCAATAAACTTCTGTTGATCATGTTTCTGATTTCTAGGTCAAAGTAGGTCAAAATAGCTAGATCTTTGGTTTTTCTAGTCTTTCTTCGATCAGTCTTGAGAAATAGTGTGCAGAGCATCTGTAATACCTCTTTGCCTACCCTTACCCCATCAATGCAACCTACTTCGTCCTCTAACTCAGATTCTTGCCTTCCATTTGCCACATTCTCTCACTTTTCCCTAATTCCTACATTCTTGTGCATCATTGCTCCCTCCATCCTCGAACAAATCCAATCGCTCCTTAGCCTCATCCACCAGGTCCTAGACCCCTTAACATCCTTATCCAACCACCATTTCCAGTTTTCTACCAATTTTCCTCCGTCAACCCTCCAAAATCATCTTTTCAGAACATGCTATAGAAGCTACAAAACATCGTGTAGAAGCTACAGTACATCCTATAGAACCCCTGCAGACTTCCTGTAGAAGCTCACGAAAGCAGTTCCTTGAGATCTGATCACTGTGAAACTCTCTGGAAGGGTGCTATGGACCCCTTAGGCCCTCTTCTCACCTCCCAACCTCTTTCAAGAATTTCCTTTCACCAATCACTCTCTGAACAATTTAAAACAGTTAAAGCACATGCATAATAATTCTGACAACTTACTCAAAAATACAAAAATATGTTTTTTTCCAAATTTTATTGTAGAAGTAGCTTAGTCACATGCATTTTACCTTTCTGAAAGTAAATGGCATCCATTTCCACTGCTTTCATCTCTTTTCTTGCACCAGTAAGGTTAGTCGATAAAACTAGGGTTTGCTAGGGTTTGTATTTCCTTTCAGCTTTCAGTTTCTTACTAAGTTAGCTTTCATCCATCATAGTTAAAAGCTTCTTCTAAGAGCTCATAGAGGTTTACTTAAGCTCCTAGTGGACTTGTGCCAGCTGATTAAGTGACAACCGCGACAAGAGCTAGTACTTATGCATATAGCACCATCGCTTCCAAGTCTCTTACGAACTACCAGGTTGATAAATTAAAGAATGGAGTCTCAAGAGTTGCAGCATTATTGCTCGAATACTGGGGCCCACAATATTTTTGGTGCCATTGCTGGGGAAGCGTTAGAGTATTGGTGATTGTTGCTTTTCTTCTATTTTCTACTGCAACCTTCTGCTAAGTAGTTTATTTCAGCAAGAGTAGAGTAGTTGTTTCATTTCCATTCTGCAATTTCATTTCCACAAAAGTAGTTTAGACATTTCCTGCTTTCATTTCATTTTAGCAAGCGTAGATTAGATATTTCCTGCTTTCATAGATTAGAATTTCAATTCCGCAATTTCAATTCTACAAGCATAGATTAACATTTCATTTCTACAATTTCCATTCTGCAAGCGTAGCTTAGCATTTCATTTCTGCAATCTCATTTCAGCAACATAGATTAGTCCTTTCCTACTTTCATTTCAATTCCACATTTTCATTTCAGCAAGATAGATTCTAGCTAGTTACAGTTCAATCTATTTCAGTTTTGCAGGTACAAGAAGAAAAAAAAAGACAAAAATCAACGAAAAAGATTTCCTTTCATGCCTTGTAGGAGTAGAGATAAGTCAGAAAAATGTTTGCACAACACCCCCACTGCTTCACATGTCAAACCTTCTCTCTTATTCAATGGTTGTGATTAAGAAGAACCCCTAGGTGTATAGAAAGACATATTTGAAGAACCTTTAGGGTAGAAGAAGAAGAAAACATTCCTGTGGAGCAAATGGCTATAAATAGAAATGTTGGGAGTAGTACCTTGTCCAAAAACGAATTTGCAAATCAGATAGAAGATTTCAAGAGTGAGATGAGGAAGTTTCTTGCCATGCAACTGGATACCTTGCGAATCCAAAAGAGGCAAGAAGAAGCCAAGTGGGCTTTGGCCATATTTTGTCCCAGGGGCACTAGAAAGCATCCTAGGAATGAATGTCCATTGCACTCCATAGAAATGTGTTTTTTCTGTGAAAAAGACCATCCTACAGATCAATGCCCTTCCTTACCTAGAATCAAAGCTGTAAATGACAGGGCTAAAGGAGGCCACATGGACCCAGATCTTACCAGCAAGAATTGCAAGGGACATCTGAGACCTATTACGACCCCTATCAAGCCACTTCCATGCCTTCTTAGCATCCCCCTGCTCATCCTTCCTGGTCCACACCTCCTCCTTGGTCCTTCACATCTCCATATTATGCCCAACTAGTTGCTCATCCATTTCACCCCTACACTTAGCCACAGCCTCAGTGGAATGCACCTCATCTGGGGTGGAGGCCCCAATACAACTCTTCGTCTGCTCCTTTTCCTCCAACACCTACCGAACCACAACCCCGTCGACATCCATCTCAAATATACACCCCCACTCAACTACCCGCACCATCATTTCCAAACTGACACATGGCAGTAGCTCAACCCAATTGCAATGCTAAGGGACAACATGTCCAAAAAAATCCTTTTGAGCTCAATGATATTCACCATAGCTCAGGAAGAGTATTCCATGAAAAAGATTATATCGATATCATTGAAGGACCACATCCAGCAAAACAAGATGAAAAAGAGAAGAGAAAAGAACCATGGGCTGTACTTGGTGAAGAGAAGACATCAAAATCAGAGATCAAGAGAGCTCCCTCATGGTTACCATCAAATCCTCCATGTATTCAAGAGAAAAATTAGCAAAAAGAGGAAGATGAGAAGGTCGTGGTAGAAGGTGACGTGAAGAATGATCCATATCAGCAAAATGACCAAGGATATCAGATATATATTGAGATATGGTTCTAGACAGTCACTAAGTTGCAGCAGTACTCTCTTCCTCAGCTATGCTTGATCCCTTCAAAGTCAAATCATTTGGTCTTTGAAATCTGGATACCTGTCAAAACGTGCATTTCAAGCCTCCACATCATTTTGTCTATAATCTCAATGTGCACATGGCTCCATTGGAAGTGTTCTTATACTTGAAAATAATTTTTTTTTTCAAGTAGGGTAGGGTAGGAAAAAAAAGGAAGAAAAATTCTCAAAACCCTGTTGAGGGATCACATCTTGGTATGAATGTTCTAAGAAAAGCCCTTTGTGAAAGATAAAATAGAACAATGTTGAGTAACAGGTAATAACTTTGATAACAGGAATGAAACACATAAAAAGAAAGGATATGCTCTGTAATCATAATAATAAATGAACACATCTGGAAGATTAAAGCTATCCTAGTCCAAGAAAAAGGGAATATAACTCAGGCCAATTCTGACAGAAAAAAAAAATGGAAAAATGAAAAAAGATGAAAATAAAAATCTAAGGTGAAAACCTCTTCGGAGGCACCTCAGATTGGCTCATTGATTGAAAACCTCCATGAGGCGGTTAATGGGTTGGAAAGAAGAGAAAAGAAAAAGATAATAAGATCCTTGGGTGAAAACCTCCCTTGGAGGCACCCAGGGCAGGCAATTAGGGTGAAAACCTCCATGAGGCGCCCTAGTTGTTTTTAAAAAAAAAAGAGAAAAAGAAAGAAGAAAAGAGAAAAAGAAAAATAAACCTAATTTCGATTGAATAATTACAGGTTGTATTAAGGACATTGCAGGTTAGGAGGATCACTCAAAAGAAAGACAAAGGATGTTCTGTGCCTTATATAGGAAGTTCTGTGTCTTCTATAGGAAGCCTACAAACAAGCTAAAATTGATCTCTGAAGAGGACCCGAAGGCTGGGAATATATCTATGAGGCCTGCAAACATCTATGTTTCCATCCCTCACCCTTCTCCATTATTTTTTCCATCTCATTGTGCTTCTTTCCTAAAAACTAGGTGTTCTACAGGAAGTTCCTGTAGAAATTATAGGAAGCTAGGAGTGGATTTTAAAAGGTAGTTTTACGAACATGATAGCTTCCTAAACGGTTCATAAGTCATCCTAAAATCTTCAAACCTCTCTCCCATCAATTCCAAGTCTGCATTATAGCCCAAGCTCATTTTTTCTTACTGTGCAAAAAACTACAGAATGCTTTGAAGCAAAAATAAATAGAACCGAAATTTGTTTTTTCCCTCAAGTGAAAACCTTGCATCCGTTTACAAAACCGTTTTATAGGGAGTTGTATAGGGATGATGGCAACATGCCCAAGCAATTTTAGCCAATTCTAGTGCATGGTTTCTAGGAAATTAGACTCCATAACCTTCAGTCATTTTTACATTTTCTCCATATCCATGTATCCATTTGAAAGATTGTTTCATGGAGAGATGCATATAGGTGATAGTAACCTACCCAAGCAGTTTCAACAGATTCCAATGCATGGTTTCCGAGAAATTGACCTCTGTAATCTTCAGCCATTTTTAGTTTTTCTCGAAATCTGTACATCCATTGACCACAATTTTTCTATGGGAGGTGCATAACGATGATAAAATCATGCTCAAAGAGTTTTAGGTCAATCCAATCTATTGTTCAAGAGCAATGGAGGAAACAAGTTGTTGTCCTGTAAAAATTCAGCATCAACAGCATGAGGGTGCAAATGTGAATGTTGAAGCAGGCTCCTACAGCGTAGGTCTAGCCAGAGGATACCTGCACTAGGAAATAAGACATGTATCAATAAAAAGACTAGCATGCATCCACAGAATATGAGCATGCAGCAGCAAAAAGGACCAGCGAACACATTTGACTTCCAGGTACATGACTAAGCCCATTCCTCTGTTGCATGAATGTAAGTTAAGAACTGCGTGAACAATGATATGGTTAGGATTAAACAAGATCGATGGCCAGCTAACTAGCCACCCTCATCCAGTTCAGACAGTGCCTTGTCCAGTTCTCTAGCACTTAGTTGGAAATCATGCAGCATACGTGTATAGTCAACTCACGTCAAATTTAAAAAACAAGTAGTGTTGGCTGTTTGAACTCCAGTGAAACTGATGTCAAGTGATTAACAAGAAGAGAACATACAGTTCATAATAGCACTACAATCTGCATGGGGCCAATGCACATCTGGCCACCTCATCTCCTCACACGAATGACACTGCAGTTAAACGCCGCTTGGTTGAAACTCTCACTACTCTTTGTTCACTGCATCTTCATGACATTCACAATTGAAACACGTGTCCACCACTTCCAGATCAGCTAACCACTGGTCCTCTGCAAGATTCCTGCCTGATTTTTCGGGATTTCTACCATTTTTAAAAAAAAATCTCCCGCCTATCGGGCTCTATAGGAAGCACAATTTCGTTCTATAGGAAACGAGACTCTTCTGTAGGAAGGCTTCTATAGGAAATGCAGAAAAAACTGTGCAGAAAGAAAACCTGGGATTTTCAGCAAATTTCAAGCTCAAAACGAGGTAGGATTGGGAAAGCTTCCTTGTGCATGATTTGTTTGCACAAAGTGGTGAATTGAACATGGCATGAGATTGGAAAATCAATGAAAAATTTGCTTGTTAATTGGAAATAAAATGTTTTCCTCTGTGTTGCACTGAGCTTCTCAGATGTTTCTGCATCAAGATTCTCCTCCATGTTTCTTGTCTTTAAAATTCTCCTGTAGAGAAGATATGCAACTGTGGGGGCTAACCTGTGTATGAAAAATTTTGAACTTGCATGTCTATATGTGTGTTGAGAAGAAAAAGTGAGCTTTGTCCTCTGTACGCAGAAACACAATTCTTCCTTTCATAAATGGGCAGGCAAATTTTGGGCAAAGGGCTAAAAAAGTCCACCTGAAGGATGTCACAGCCAAAGCAAAGACACAGGAATAAAAGGAAAAGACACATCCAGGAAAACAAACAGAAATAGTTGACACAGGTATTTCTACAGGAAGCATGGAAACATAACAATAAGAGGAGAAATCACCTGAGATATTGGCCAGGGGGGCAGCAGCTACACTTGCTACCTTAAGCACACCTCCAAAACAAAAGAAAGGAAGAGAAAGAGGCAAACCTCCATGTACTTTAAAGCAAGGAGGAGCACATAGATCAAAGTAGGCAGACCCCAGCCATAGTCAAAGGAGCCAATTTTCATTAAGGACAAAACAACTAAACAAAAGGAGGAGTCTCCTTCAAAGATATCCATCACCTATGAATGAGGAAGCCCAAAAACCTCCACCTGGAGAGAGAGAATTAGGATGATGGACTCGAAAACAGTTCTACAGGAAGCGGAGAATTCTCTATAGGAGACTCGAGCTAAGCTAAAAGAGATTGAGAAATTGGAGGAAAAGAAGGCCAAACAATCACAGGAAGAAGGAAAGATAGAACAAATATTGGAACCAAGCCCTCAACCTAGCTTGGGCTCATACTATAACCTGTTAGAATCTGGAAAGATAATTCCTCAAAACTTTGTAGTACCGCTCTTCTTTTTACTAGAGCAAGAAAGGGTGAAGACTCACACTTGGATTGCCAAGTCCAAGGGTGTGGCAGATATAGGTCACCTGGAAGAACAACTCAAGGAATCAAGAAAAGAATTGGCCATGGTACGACATGTGGAAAGCAGTCAAAGGACCAAACTACAGGAGGACAATGAGCTGCTGAAACAGCAATTACAGCTACAAGGAAGTCATAACAAAGATAGGCCCTCCATTTTTTCATAACAGTAGTAGTAAGAAGGGCCTCTAGCAAACAAGGAAACATCTGATGAACAACAGAGAGAGGACAAGCTGCAGGTTGAGGTTGAGGCGCTAACAAAATTTCTACAAGAAAAGGGAGCACAGGAAGTGGGAAGAAGTAGAGAGAAAATCATGGTTTCATGACCGAGAAGAGGACATCACTTCAGAAGCTTGGCATGATAGGGAGGCCACTAGGGCCATCAAAGATGAAGAGATAGATTAGTTGCTCAGAGGATGAGCAACACTTTCAGTAAGGGGTGATGAAGAGCCCCAGAAATGAGTAATTATATGGGCTCATTTAGTCTCCTAATTCAACTTAATCCACAATTCTCATTATTTTATTTCATTTTTTTTTATTATATTTATGCTAATAGAGTCAATTGGGTTAGCCATGATGCCAACAAGTCTAATGTGTGCTTTATGCAGATGTTTGGTCAATTTTGAGACAAAATCAAAGGTTTAAATGAGCACTTGGCACCCAAATTCATGGAAGAACAAGGAAGAGGATTTGTAGGAAGGTGTTCCCTTCATTTATGAGCCCTTACCTTGAATTATCCATCGAAAACTTGGAGCACAGGGGGCAACCAAGCAAGCCAAGTAGTACTGATGTTAACTGTGTAACAACACAAAGTAAAACTAAAATTAATGTCTTAAAGAAAAAAAAATACTTACAAAGGAGCTCACCTATATTACCTGTAATTGCAGTCTTCCAAATGATCACAAGATTTTGGGGACGACTCTCCTCCCAACCATAGGCTCAATTGTGCAGGATTCTGCTACAATTGGCCACCCCCGAGCCCTCAATTAACGACTACTGCCAGTGCTCCTATGTCTTAGTATACCATTCTCCCAAGAGAATGAAAGATAGAATCTCGGAATGATAGAATGCAAGAATGCCTCTCATCTTCCTCACCATCTATTAAATAGAACAACATTGAAAGGGGAACCACATGCACACACTCCATGTGTCTACATGCAACTTGATTTTTAGCTTTCTTGTTTTATTTCTTTACTTTTCTTTTGATTTTTAGCTTTCTTGTTTTATTTTCTTCTTTTTGATAGCTTTACTGATTCTTTTTATTGTTTTCTTTGTTTTA
>APFE030161688.1:35517-63762 GCA_000404065.3 Pinus taeda
ATAAATATATTTAAAAATGCAAGTAATTTTGGAAATATATATTTCATTTTAGTTAGGTTTGTTGTTTTCTTATAAATATATTTAAAAATGTAAGTAATTTTGGAAATATATATAGAAGGGAAATAGCTGCAAAGTAATTAGTCCTTGCCTCTATAGTAAAATTTCTAATTTTGTTTTGAAATTTAATATAAGAAAACAAAACTATGTTACGATTTGTTGAATCAATTATAGGATTTGGAAACTTGATAAAAGAGTAAGATAATGTAGAAAATTGTATTGTAGAAACAAACACTACATACATGATAAGCTAACTAGAAATTGTTGTTATAAACTTCATGCACCTAAAATCATGGAAAAAGAAACATAGCATATGGATCACAAGCATGAGGTACTAAATATAATTTATAAGGTATCCCACTTGCAAAAATCTTTTTTTTTAACCACATGATGAATCGGTAACTATCAGGCCTGATCTAGGGGAGACCCAGGATCAAACCTCATAGCTGCCACTATAACACCAAGAGCATAACCAACCACCTGCAAGTCAGGTATACTAAGTTCCTATGATTTTAGCAAGAGTAGACTCAACGGGAGGGGAATCCACCCCTCTAGCCGCCACCACAGTAGGTCAATGTACTCAATGAGATTTGAACTTCGGTTTGCCCATGTGACTTACCGTCAAACCACACATCACTGTACAAAAAAAAAATCTTACCAAATCTAAATTTGGTAGAATAAAGGCATGTGCACAACTAAAGTCTGCATTTTGACCTTAACCTTTAAAGTGTGTCTTTACATGAGTCCCACAACCCAACGAGAAAGTTTCCAACTACTAACATACAAAATTCCCATCTCCATATTTCCATTTTTTATCATAAGACTTTTATGTCTCTCACTTCTCATTAAGCATGCACCGCTCTTTTACTATTAAGGCAGAAATCCTTAGATTCAGTCCCATCGCAGAACATGAACCTTTCTATTACATGACATACAAATCCCTGCCTCGTGGCTCCTATTCGACCTCTGGGTATAGTCCTGCTTGACATATGTGCACAGATTTAACGTCACCTTATAATATTTATTATTTTAAACCAAAATACAATTTTTCCAATTTAACCTTTCTATCGGCCTCTCTTTGCACCTTTTAGGACAATTGCTAGTTGTACTACTTAAGTGAAATGGATGATTTCTCTTATGTGGAAAAAAAATCGCCGTCTAATAGATTTTTCTAGACGTGAACCTATCGTGAGAGTTACATGGGGGCCTAATGGTTCGCTTGGGAAGGAAAGGCTACGCATTTATTAACAAGTGCTTATTTGTTAAAGTTATTCAGGTGTTTAGTTTTGACAATCGTTCTCTGCGGTGGAGTGGCTTTTAAATTTTTCTGCGGTGGAAGGAGTTTTATATACCTGGTAATATATCATTTTTTTGAATTCCTATATTATCATAATCAAAATTTTAACTCATATCTTTTTAACTGTTTCTTTAATATCTTTGTTGGATATTTGTTTTTTTTATGATGTTGTTGCTGTAGATTTCAGTTTACCAATTTAAAAATCATTGGCCGATGCTAGCGCCATGTAACGGACTCACAAAAGTTGGTGGAGTCGTGTGCTTGTTAATAAAGATGTTTGAACTTGACACTTCGAATTTTTAGATCGGTGAAATTGAGACCTGGACTTTTTGCCAGCCGGTGATGGCGCCGGCTTCTTGGCTTGACAGAAGATGGTCGTTCAATTGGAGTTGTCTGGTCAACTTGTTACGAAGACTGTTTGTGTAGTCAACCATCTCTACTGTGTGACCGTGACAACTGAGAAGATTGAAATAGGGTTGAAGCTTCTCCTCTTAACCATTTTATAAAAGGAAACAAGGGATTAACAAATTGTGAAGCAAGTCATTTAATGTATTAATTTGTACTTGTTTATGAGTGATTAAGGTAGAGTCCATGGAGCTTGAAATTAAATGTAGGTTGAAAAAAATATTTTAAGAGATTTTCATAAGGGCGTTAGTGCATGAAAGTATGGTTGGAGAAATATTTTGAGAAAGTTGATAATGGAAAATACAGAGATGCAGAGGGAAATGGGGAAATTAGTATTTTAAATATAAGGTAAATAGTTATTTTTTAATCAGAAATATTTATTTTTGGAAATAATATTTTAAAATTTCAATTTAATTATAAAAATTATTAGGCTAGATGATAGGGATTTGAATTTTCCATAGAGTATCTTTTAGTAGTAAATGCACAAACCAAAGGTTGACAGTTATTTCAAAGTAGTTATGTATCTTTTCATTTTTTTAATTTATATTCATTAATTCAAAAACTGTGTATATATGAAAAGAGTTATAGTTTTTTGGGCATACTATAGCTATGACATTGCTCATAGTATTGTAAAAAGTCCATTTATAAATTAAGAATCTTCATGATTAGTGGCGGTTAATCACATAACTAAAAATTTGTACATGTTTTTTTTTCTTCCTTTATATAATATCATATAATATATACTAATATATATATATCACTATACTAATATATATGATATATATATATATATAATATTCTTTTTAAATAAATAAATAGTTTTAATTAATTCTTATTCGTTTTCTGTTTTTTTTTTTCAAACAACTTCAAATGTATGATGAAGTAAGTGGTATGATGCTTATTATGGATTGATACCTATCAACATTTACCAACCATTTAATACATATGGTTGCACTAGTAATGTATTATAAGGAAACTATATTTTGAGGGGAATTTGAGCTTTCATTTTTATAAAGAAATCAAATGTTGGTTGTTGGATACCTCTTTGAACATCAAAAGAATTTATGTATCTTTTCTTGTTTCTTGAATAATGGGTTTGTAAGAGAAGAAGCCATTGAGGGGTAATCACTCATGTTAGCATAGGGTTCTAAAAGTAGATAGATAGGTTACTATGTATGGAGGTCATCTCTAGTAAATAAAGCCCATGTAGTAGGGTGAAAGACTTAATTATAAGAATGCTTACTAAAATGTTCTATCTACTAAAAAGGTTCATTTCCTGTAATATTCCTATGAGGTGGAAAAAACTATATAAATAAGTAGAAGCAATGTAATCACATATCTTATTAAACATATTGTAATAAAAAAAATGTTCAAATGGAGGTTGCCCCCTCCAAGAGGCTAGTGAATTTTGCTCTTATGGATAAATGTATAACATTTTTGTGGTATTTTGGATATTTGTTAACTATTGTGGTTACAATATGTGATTTCCACAATTAATTTGGATAAAATATATTATTTTTACTATGCATCTACTGATTTACTAATAAAAAATCCTACCAATGGTATCATATCACTTTATTGAGCGCATAATTAAGAGACATTTTCTAGGCTATATATGTATTTAGATGTCTAAAAATAGCATAGTGGTTCTTCATTCAATGGGTAAATATATAATAAGTGAAGAATACATGCAAGAAATACAAGTAGCTTCCCTTGGTTGGACAACCTTGTAAACCCTATTGGTAACCTTTTGAGTAGTACCACATCATGCATCACTTACAAACATAATTTCACTTCACACACCTTGTGGTATATAATAAGTTCCATTTTTTAGTTGAAACCAACTTTAGATAAGTTGACCAATCATCTTTTTGCCATAGTAACACAGGAAACAATTCTAAAGAATATTATTCTCTAGTACTAGTATAATCAAGTAGTATACCAATGAGTGCAATCGATCTTCCTTAGTTAATGCCTTAAGAAATTGGGTGGAGTACTAACATTATACCCCACACATAACCTTTTGAGTAGTACCACATCATGCATCACTTATAAACATAATTTCACTTCACACACCTTGGGGTATATAATAAGTTCCATTGTTTAGTTGAAACCAACTTTAGATAAGTTGACCAATCATCTTTTTGCCATAGTAACACAGGAAACAATTCTAAGGAATATTATTCTCTAGTACTAGTATAATCAAGTAGTATACCAATGAGTGCAATCGATCTTCCTTAGTTAATGCCTTAAGAAATTGGGTGGAGTACTAACATTATACCCCACACATATATCAAGTAGATATAGAACCCAACACTCCCTTGTCCTCAAGACCCTTAAAACCCTCCTCCTTACTACTAGTCCATGAAATCCCTACATAAATGACTATATTGCAAATTTGTGCATTTTGTCACTCGAAACCCCACTTCATGCTACTAATCCATGTATGTCCTCTCCACTCCTAAAGAACCACAAGTTAACCCACACTAAAATTGTACAACATCAACTTAAAGGCCTCCACTACAACTATGACGAAAAGTATTTTCTTGAGCATAAATATAAGGAGAAAAAATATATGACCATTTTATAGAACATTTTTAAAGATGAAGATGAAGTTATACCATAGGAGACTCTAACTCAACCTATTGAAGACATTCCTCCATCTACTCTATAGGATATGGAACCATAGATATTTGTGCAAATCTTGATTGGTATTTAGGCTCCCCAAACCCTCAACTTGACTGGATCAATCAAACATCATAGAATCATTATCTTACTATATAAATCTAGCTTCAAAATGGTGATTTTTACTTGAAAATCCACACATTTTATATTGAAATGTGTAGTTGTGACATTGTTTTAGGTGTTGAGTGGTTACAAACATTAGGTACTATCACCATGGATTTCTATGAGTTATAAATGAGTTTGTAGTAGGAGGGGCATCACAACCCCTTTAATGGAATCATAGTAAGTTCTATAGATATCATTAGCTCTCGCCATGTGGAAAAGCTTCTTAAAAAGGGGAATTTATGTATTGTTGTCCAATTCTATGTCATTTAAGCCTTTGAGACACCTAACATGTAGGTCATCTTATCCAAAACACTAATATATTTTTGAAACTCCCTAAGGCTTACTACCTTCTAGAGTTGAGTATGAAAATTCTATTCTACTCATACCATGTAACATCCACTTAATGCATACCCTTAACATCATCTATTTTCCACAAAAACTAAAACAAAAAGGCTAGTTTAGGAGTTTCCATCCATTGGTGTCTTCCACCCTAGTATTAGACCTTATTCATCACTTGTTGTCATGGTCCTTAAGAAAGAAGGAACTTCATACATATGTCTTGACTTTAGAGGCTCTCAATAGAATAAAAACCAAGGATAAGTTCCTCATTCCTACCATTGATGATATTTTGGATGAGCTCAAAGGTGCTCAATTCTTCACCAATCTTTATCCCGATACCATCTGTCACCAAATGCACATGAAGCAGGAAAATATTCCCAAAACTACTTATTGCATTCATTAAGACCATTTCAAGTTCTTGGTGTTGTCCTATGCCCTTTTCAATTCTCCTTACACCTTCCACTAAATGCTTGTTCCAATGTTTTATGTCCCCTATGACATCCTCAAATGTATTGGGCTAGGGGCTTACAAAATTGGAACTTTTGAGCCACTCTAAAATTCATCCAAACTTTCACATCTCCTACATAAAAGAAAGTGGTCATATTTAATTTTTGTATTGAAACTAGTTTTCTAGAATTGGACGAAGAAGGTTTTATTTGAATGTTGCATGATTTTGTCATTTCCAAAAGAGAGTGTACTCTCCAACAGCATGATATCTAAGATGTCTTGATATAGTGGAAAGATACACCATCTAAATATGCCACGTTGGAACAAAAAAAGATCCTTCAAGAATTCCCTCATATCCAACCTTCAGGGTAATGTATCTTTTTAAGGGGGAGTGCATGTTAGGGTCCTACCCTATCTACCTAAGTACATACATATGTTTCTATATATGGAATCCATCTCTAGTAAATAAGACCAATGTAGCAGTGTGAAAAAAATTATTGTAATAAGGCTTACTAGAAGGTTTCACCTATTAAAAAATTACTTCTCTAAAATGTTCCTAAGAGGTAGATAAAAATATATAAAGAAGTAGAAGCTATGTAATTAGATGTCTTATGAAGTATATTGTATCAAATATTTTCACAATTATAGGTTTCCCCCTCCAAGAGGTAAGTGAACATTTCTCTCATCAATAAAGGTATGATGTTTTATGGTATTATTGTTTTTTATTTGGCCATTATGGTTGCAATCTATTATTTATGTAATAATTATGGGTTAAACCTATTATTTTTTCTTTTCATCCTCCAATTTACTAATAAGGACTATCATAGCTCAAATGGTTGGGAGTTAAGTCTCACACTCTCCCCACTTGAGTGCAATCCTTGATGATACATTTGACTTGTTGTGATAATGGTAGAAGCTAGGTACTTGGCCCTTACTAAGTCATAAGTTATTGGTATGTCTAGCTTGTGGGTTGTTGGATATATACTTAGGTTATTATGTTAGCTAATTGTTTTTTTCCCAAGCCTAGCCTAGATCACTCTAACAATGATTTTCCATGGTTAAATAAAAAAGATAAGAAAATAAGTCATGTGTAGAGTTAAATCTACAAACATTTAACAACTTTCTTTGGATGTAAGAAATATTTGTAAGAAAAGTGGAAACAATTACAGTCTTCATAAGGAATCAATATATTAAAGTGTGAATTTGAATAGACAATTATATATGCCACAAATTTCATCATGGGTTGAAGATAAGAAAATTAAGTCTTCATCCAAGTCTAATTCCCTATTATATAGCATACATAGATGTTGGTTATGAAGAATTTGATGGTTAATTTACATTCTTAGATTCAAAGTATGACATATACAACCATGCCACCAGAGGTGTATATTTTATATCTTTAATGAATATTTATGAGTATTCAACACATCTTCTTCTAGAAACTTCTTAGTGTTTCACGTTGTATTAGAGAAACCTTGGTTATGCTCTCCTTATGGAAAGGAGCCAAATTCTAGGGATCCATATATGCAAAAATTTTAATTTGTACCTTTATGTTTGGAGAGTTTGAGATCCATTTGAAATTTATATGGTTATTTTTGTTCATTGTGAATCCTTGATTATCGTTGAAGACTTATATTTTTAGTTCTTGTTGTTGAGAATGTGTGATCCAAGAGGATTCCTATAATCGATCCAATTAGATTTATGTTCCCACATGCCCAAGTATGGGTTTACAAGTAACAAAACTATGATTGTGGTGTATAACATAGCTTTGGAGGGTAGATTTTAAGGGATTCTAAGTTTCATTGCATAGGAATATCTCTCCTTAATATTAACCTACCATTATTCCATATCCATGACCTTATCGTGAGTCTACATGGTTTTCCTTCTTGTGTAGATTTTCATCATCATCATCATCATATTTGTGTGTGTGTGTGTGTGTGTGTGGGTGTCTGTGTGTGGACAACATGTTGAGTCTGATGGGGAAGATTTTTTTATGAGAGAGATCTCTAATTATCCACCTAATACCTTCTACATATATATCATTCAAATTAAATAGAAGGGGTTATGGTCTATATCACTTTAGTCACCATTGAGAACATGATTGGGGTTTTCCCCATGGAGTGAGGTTCTAAAGACATCAAGTCTCTTGAAAAGAAACAAGTCCCATAATAGTGGGTATTACACCAAAAGGATCCTGGTGATCATTTTAGTAGAACTACAAATTATCGTTTCCTTGGGAATATAAATGGAGTTCACATTGTTCTCCAAGCCATCATGGAACCTTAAGGTGGAAACAAGGATAAAGCCAAGTTGGCCTAGTAAGAAGGATTAAGAGAGAGCCCCACCAAAGTCATCAAAGTGAATGATATGCCCTTGTTTCCACAGATCAAAACCAACACTAGAGAGCTCCTTTATTGGGATAATAGTCATTTCCAGGTTCATTTATTTTAGGAAGACATTATTATTATATTCATAGAGAACATTAAAGGTAGTTTAATTTGTAGATCAAAGGACAAAATTTGATGTAAGGGGGTGAAATGATGTACTTTGTATCCCTCAAAATGGATTGGTTCATCAATTGAAGTGAACCCAAAGACATAGCCCATATAGGTAAAATCCATTATCAATTTCTTGATTATTGCCTATTTTATTTTAGCTTTGGTTTTTAAAATTTAGTTTAGAATTATTGATTTATAATTAAATGAGAATTTGTTTATAAGAATTTGAATTATTGAAAGAATCTTATAACACTAATTTTGGATCAAGTTAATTGGTATCATGGCCATGGACTAGGGATATGTTGATTTGTATTTCCACAAATGTTGGTGTTGAATGCTAACCTAGTCTAAACTCAAGTGGGGATAAGGTTTGGTTGAAGTCTACAACTTTGAGATTGGTTCAAGACATGTATTCCCAATGGAAAGTAATGGAACATTCAAGGGAATAAAACCCCTTTTAATATGAAGCAATGTTTGTGAAAACATTTTTGGAGATGAAAACCATGGTGGAAGAATTATATAAGGAGTGAAATAAGAAGGAAGAAGGCCCAAGTCAAGGTAAAGGATAAGGAGGCAATAATTACCCTCCTAAAATTATACCTTCCTCATCATCTCTTCAAGTTCAAGTTACCCTTTAATTCCACATAAAAAACAACTAGAGAAAACGATTCTATTTTTTCTATGTCTTGGTTGAAATTGGACCTGAAATTTGATTTGCCAATATATGATGGAGAATTGAACATAGAGAAATTAGGTCATTAGATAAATAAATTTGAAGTATAATGTAGATTTCAAAACATTTTGGATGAAGAAGCCAAAGTCTATCTAGCCACTCTTCAATTCGGAGGCACAAACATTGGCCTAATGGAAGAGAAAGAGTCAAGAAGATCTCCATAAGAAAGGAAAAATAGTATCCACTTGGTATGAATTTACAACCAATAAATAATTAAGTATTTATATCCTTTAGAGTATATTAAAAAACCAATAATAAGTTAGCAAAATCTAAGTAGAAATATAGGACATAGTGTGCAAGACTATACTTAATAGTTTAGAAAGAGGGCACTAACATTATGCATTCTTCCTTATATACAATAAACTCTTTTAAAGGATATTGGTAAGTTGCATAGCTATTTCAGATATACTATTCTTATTTTTAATTAATCTAATATAAATGAAGCTTGTGTGGAAGGAATTCATATTGAGTAGAGGGGAAAGAATGTTAAAGAAAACTTCTCAAATAAATCAATTCAAATCGTTGAGGGAAAGCACAAAGGAAAGAGTAAAATGGAACAAACAACCATAGTGAAGAAAGAAGTTGAGAAACGTTCATGTTCACATTGTGAAAGGAAGGGCATGTTGAGGCTAAATATTGGGAACTCCATCTAGAACTAAGACCAACAAGGTTTAGAAATAACAAGGTTAATAAAAATACCAGTGCTACAATCAAATTGGATATTGGATCATATTTAAGTGTTTAAACCAAGATATAACCATGTGAATACAAAGTATATATTCTTGTATTATTTTTATATTTAGTTTATTTAGGCTAGTAGGAGACGATGAATTGAAAATTAATCCCTCTAAAGTTGAAGCCAGTATGGAGTGGCCTAAGACTAACAATGTCATAGAAGTTAGGAGCTTCCTAGGCGTAGTTAAGTATTGAAGAAAGTTCATTGCCGATTTTTCTTTTATTCCATCTCCTTTACATGCTTTGACATGTACTCAACAAGTCTTTTAGTTGGGAGGTAAATATAAAAAATCGTTTGAGACTTTGGAAGTAGATATTAATACATTAACCCTAATTATGGAATCACAAACTTTACCACAATCATTTGAGATTTTAACCAATGCAAGTGATTATGCCATGGGGGTAATGTTAATAAAAAGGGGAAAAACCAAATTTTTACCATTTGAAGAAATTCATTATTTCCCTAAGAATTTATATATTATGATTCTTACTTATGGAAAAAAAAATTATGCTTTTGGTTTAGAGTTTGAAGAAGTGGAAACATTATTTGAGGCGAAAACAAACATTCTGTAACAACCTATAGTTGATTTTCCATGTAAATAAAATAAAACCAAGGTCATGGGATGTTGAAATATGTAACTAGGTTCATTATTCATAATGACAGATGTAATAATGATGTTACTTATTTTATGTAAAGAGAAAAATAAATTTATTACTGTTATTATTGAGGCATAAGTTTCATGCTAAAGGGAAAAAAAAAATTAGGACAAGCACCCATTGAGTGCTTCTAGGGATTTTTATGTAGTCTACAAGTCAATTGAGTTATTGTCGTGTATTGAACACCCATTTGGGCATGTTACATATTGTAAAGGAAAATTTATTTGAGTAAAAAAATAGAGTCAAAGGCCCTCCAAGGCCTTGTCAAATTTGCAAACAACAAGTCGACCTTATCAAGTGATAATTTGGCATAGGGATGGGGACAAGTCAGCCTACAAGATGTGACAGGAAGCCTATATAAAGGGCTCGACCCCATTTGCAAAGATCATCCAATCATATCACAAAAATTCAATAACAAGACAAGAAGAAGTCTCATATCAAAGAGAAGGAGGAAGCATAAAGAGAAGAATATAAAATGGTTTTGACTATTTTTGGGTCATCAATCTTGCACGTGTGAAGAGGAGCTAGGGAATTCTAAATTTACAACAAATCAAAATTGCAGTCATCAACAAAAGCTAAGTTTTGGGTCAAAAAGGAATCTCCCTTGCAAGCCAAATTGATATGGAGGAGAATTAATCTCAAGCACATGAGAGAAGAGGACTAAATCATTGTAATTTTCTCACATGTGTAACCTAGGGCTTTAACAACATTGGCCGAAAATTGTAGGTCGAAATTGCAATCAAATTTGTATGTCCAAAATTTTGGTCAAAGGTGAAGTGTAAGCTGTTGGCAGGAAAGTTTGACTTGGGTTGTGAAAGTGCTTCAAGGAAAAAGTTTGAATTGGTCTTGGAGGGGTCTCAGTCAAGTGTCATAGGTCTTGGAATTTTTCAATTGAAGTTATATAAGAAGAGGGTTACTCGTGGGATTTTCTCTCAATAGGAGAGGTTTTGGACCTAGCTAATCGCCTATATCTTTTCTCCTTTTGTCACATTTTTCTTTATTGTTTTGGTAGTTGTTTGATGATGAGAAAACTACTTATAATCAAGTGAAAGAAGAAGCCAATAAAATTTTTTGATATCTTCTTGGTATAAATTTACAACCAATAAATAAATAAGTATTTTTATCCTTTAAAGTATATTCAAAAACCAATAATATATTAGAAAAACCTAAGGAGAAATATAAGACATAGTGTGCAAGAATATACTCAATAGCTTAGAAAGAGGGCACTAACATTATGCATTCTTCCTTATACACAATAAACTCTTTTAAATGATATTGGTAAGTTGAATAGATATTTGATATATACTATTGTTATGTGTAATTAAACTAATATAGATGAAGTTTGTGTGGAAGGAATTCATATTGAGTCAAGGGGAAAGAATGTCAAGGAAAATTTTTCAAATAAATCAATTCAACTAGTTGAGGGAAAGCACAAAGGAAAGGGTAAAATGTAACAAGCAACCATAGTGAAGAAAGAAAATGAGAACCATTTATGTTCACATTATGAAAGGAAGGTCATGTTGAGGCTAAATAGTGGGAAATCCATCCAGAACTAAGACCAAAGAGGTTTAGAAATAAGAAGGGTAATAAGAATACCACAACTACAATCAAATAGGATATTGGATCAGATTCAAGTGATTAAACCAAGATATAACAATGCGAATAGATAGTATATCTTCTTCTATTATTTTTAGAGATGATACCCATTCTTTAAAATATGAAACTATGCATGATGAAAATAAAAAATTAAGTTATTCCATATTAGAATTATCTCAAAACATACTAAGATTGATACACTCTTTGATAGTGGTTCACAAGATAATTTCATCACTCAAGAAATTGTTAATACTTTAGGACTTGATATTAAGACTCATCCAAAATGATGTCCTTTAGGATGGTATGTGAAGATACTATGTTATAGATACCTAAACAATGTAAGCTTAAATTTGTAACAACCACTAAGTTCATAAATGAGATAGAATTAGATGTCATACCACTTGATATTTGTGGAATTGTTTTCAGAGTCCCTATTTGTATGACATGAAAGCTATATTCTATAGGTAGGAGCAAGCATCATCTTACAAAGGATAGGATTGAGTATATTGTAAGAGAACATTCTATGAAGACTAACTTATCTCTTGTTACTACAGGATAAATGAAAAGTCTTGTAAATGCAAGAAATAATATTGTACTTATGATTGTAAAAGTCAAGGATGATGATAAATCAAAAGCATTCAAAGGGTGTGGTATTGAATATAAAGATGAATTAGTTAAGATTATTTTTAATTGTGTTGAAGTATTTTAGGAACCAAAAATATTACCTCCAAGGAGAGAGATACAACATGAGATTCAATTGCAACAAGATGCAATTCTTCATAACAATGGCATATGTAGGTTATTGTGCTAATAATGAGTAAGTAAAGAAGCAAATTTGAGAATTTTTTAAGAAATAATTCACTTGACCAAGTACTTCTTTAACCAGATCATCCATTGTGTTCGTACCAAAGAAAGACAATACATGGAGAATGTGTGTGGACTTCCAAGAATTGAACAAAATTATAGTGAAGAACCATTTCCATATTCCTTGGATTGATGATTTATTAGATCAATTGAAACATGCAACTTATTTCACTAAATTCTAAATAATATATGGTTATCATCAAGTAAGGATTAATGAAGATGATATTTGCAAAACTACTTTTAAAACAAAATAAGGTTTATTTGAATGGTTGGTACCATTTGGGCTTTGTAATTATGTCACTACTTTCATGTAGGTTATGATTGATGTATTTAGGACATTCATAGATGATGTTGTAACAATTTACTTAGATGATATATTGATTTTCAATAAAATTTGGGAAGACCATGAAAAGCATTTTAGGAATGTCCTAGACGTTCTAAAAAAGGAGAAATTGTGCCAAAAAATTTTGAAATGTGAATTTGGAAAAACATATTAATTAGTTTTGTTTAAGCTAGTAGGAGACGATTAATTGAAATTAAATCTATCTAAAGTTGAAACCATTATGGAGTGGCCTAAGCCTAACAACGTAATAGGAGTTAGGAGCTTCCTAGGTGTAGTTAAGTATTGAAGGAAGTTCATTGCTAATTTTTATTTTGTTGTGTCTCATTTACATGCTTTGACATGTAATAAATAAGTCTTTTAGTTGGGAGGTAAATAGGAAAAATCCTTTTAGAGTTTGGAAGTAAATATTAATACAACCACAATTCTAGCATCACCAAATTTACCACATCCATTTGAGATTTTAACTAATGCAAGTGATTATGCCATGGGGGAAATGCTAATAAAAGGGGGAAAGTGATTTTTTACCATTTTAAGAACTTCATTATTGCCCTAAGAATTTATATCTTATGATTCTTACTTATGGAAAAAATTGTATGCTTTTGATTTAGAGTTTGAAGAAGTGGAAACACTATTTGAGGGGAAAAGAAACAATCTGTAACAACCCCTGGTTGATTTTCCATGTAAATAAAATAAAACCAAGGTCATGGGATGTTGAAATACGTAACTAGATTTGGTCTTCATAAAGACACATGTAATCATGATTTTATGTATTTGATGTAAAGAGAAAAATAAATTTATTATTGTTATTCTTGAGGCATGTGTTTCATTCTCAAGGGAATTTGTTTTTTAGTTTAGTCACCCATTAAGTGCTTCTAAGGCTTGTTATTTAGTCTACAATTCAATTGAGTCATTTTCATGTATTGAAGACCCATTTGGGCATGTTACGTATTGTAAAGGGAAAATTTATTTGAGTCAAAAAATAGAGTCAAAGATCCTCCAAGTCCTTGTCAAATGTGTAAACAAAAATTTGGCATTATCAAGTGACAGGTCGGCCTAGGGACAGGGACAAGTCAACCTACAAGATGTGACATGAATCCTATATAAAGGGCTCGACCTAATTTGCAAAGATCATCCAATCATATCACAAAAGTTTGATAAGAAGAGAAGAAGAAGCCTCATATCAAAGCGAAGAAGGAGGAAGTATAAAGAGAATATGATCAAATGATTTTGGATTGTTTTTGGGTCATCACTATCACACGTGCAAAGAGGAGCTAGGTAATTTTGAAGTTGTAGAAAATCAAAATTGCAGCCATCAACAAAAGCCAAGTTTTGGGTCAAAATTAAATGTCCCTTGCAAGCCAAATTGATAAGGAGGAGAAGTAATCTCAAGTGAAAGAGAGAAGAGGACTAAATCACCATAATTTTCTCACATGTATCAGCTAGGGTTTTTATTTTAGGGGCCGAGAACTACAGGTTGAAGTTGCAATCAAAGTTGCAGGTCCAAAATTTTGGTCAAAGGTGAATTGGAAGCTGTTGGAAGGAAAGTTTTATTTGGGTTGTGAAAGTTCTTCAAGAAAAAAGTTTGAATTGGTCTTGGAGGGGTCTCGGTCAAGGGTCATAGGTCTTAGAATTCGTCAATTGAAGTTCTATAGAAAGAGAAGAGTTCTTGTGGGTTTTCGTCTCAACAAGAGAGGTTTTGGCCCTAGTTGATTGCCTATATCTTGTGTTCTTTTGCCTCATTTTTTTTATTATTTTCCTAGTTATTTGATTATAAGAACACTAATTATAATCAAGTGAAAGAAGAAGCTAATAATATATTTTGGTATCTCCTTGGTATGAATTTACAACCAACAAATAAATAATTATTTTTAATCCTTTAAATAATATTCAAAAACCAATAATATATTAGCATAACCTAAGAACAAATATAAGATATAGTGTGCAGGACTATACTCAATAGTTTAGAAAGAGAGCACTAACATTATGCATTCTTCCTTGTACATAATGAACTCTTTTAAAGGATATTGGTAAGTTGCATAGCTATTCGAGATATACTATTCTTAGGTTTAATTTAACTAATATAGATGATGTTTGTGTGGAAGGAATTCATATTGAGTCAAGGGGAAAGAATGTTAAGGAAAATTTCTCAAATAAATCAATTCAACTAGTTGAGGGAAAGCACAAAGGAAAGGGTAAAATGGAACAAGCAACCATAGTGTATATTGAAGATGAGAAACCTTCATGTTCACATTATGAAAGGAAGAGAATTTTGAGGCTAAATATTGGGAACTCCACCCAAAACTACGACCAAAGAGGTTCAGAAATAAGAAGGGTAATAAGAATAGCACTTCTACAATCAAATAAGATCTTGAATCAGATTCAAGTGATTAAACCAAGATATAACCATGGGATACAAAGTATATCTTCATCTATTATTTTTAGAGATGATACCCATTCTTTAAAATATAAAACTATTCATGATGAAAAGAAATAAGTAAGTTATTCCATATTAGGGTTATCTCAAAACATACTAAGGTTGATGCACTCTTTGATAGTGGCTCACAAGATAATTTCATCTATCAAGAAATTGTTAAGTCATTAGGACTTTATACCAAGCCTCATCCAAAATGATATCCTTTAGGATGGGATGTGAAGATACAATGTTGCATATACCTAAACAATGCAATCTTAGATTTGTAATCACCACTAAGTTCATAAATGAGATAGAATCAGATGTCACACCACTTGATATTTGTGGAATTGTTTTCATAATTCCTTATTTGTATGACATGAAAGTTATCTTTTATAGGGAGGAGAAAGTATCATATTACAAAGGATGGGATTGAGTATATTGTAAGAGCCCATTGTGTGATGGCTAACATGTCTCTGGTTACTACAAGATAAATCAAAAGGCTTGTAAATTCAAGAAATAAAATTGTACTCATGATTGTAAAAGCCAAGGATGATGATAAATAAAAATCCTTCAAAGGGTGTGATATTGAACATAATGATGAATTAGTTAAGATTATTTCTAACCTTGTTGAATTGTTTGAGGAACCATAAAGATTACCTCCAAGGAGAGAGATACAACATGAGATTCAATTGCAACATGATGCACCTATTCCTAACAATGGAATGTATAGGTTATATGTTCTTAATAATGAAGAAGTAAAGAAGCAAATTTGAGAATTTCTTAATAAAGAATTCATTTGAACAAGTACTTATTTATCCAGATTTTCCATTGTGTTGGTACCAAAGAAATACAATACATGGACAATGCGTGTGGACTTCCAAGTATAGTGAAGAACCATTTCCATATTCGTTTATTGATAATTTATTAGATAGTTGAAACATGCGACTTATTTAACTAAACTATAATTAAGATGTGGTTATCATCAAGTAAGGATTAATGAAAATTATATTTGCAAAACTAATTAAAAAAAAAGGCTTATTTGAATGGTTGGTGCCATTTGGGCTTTGTAATTATGTCACTACTTTCATGTAGGTTATGATTGATGTATTTAGGACATTCATAGATGATGTTGTAACAATTTACTTAGATGATATATTGATTTTCCATAATTTAAAATTTTGTAAGACCATGGAAAGCATTTTAGGAAAGTCCTAGATGTTTTGAAAAACGAGAAATTGTGCCAAAAAATGTTGAAATGTGAATTTGGAAAAACATATTTGGTTTATTTAGGCCAGTAGGAGACGATGAATTGAAAAATAATCCCTCTAAAGTCGAAGCCATTATGGAGTGGCATAATCCAAATAATGTAATAGAAGTTAGGAGCTTCCTAGGTGTAGTTAAGTATTGAAGGAAGTTCATTTCTAATTTTTTCTTTTATTGCACCTCCTTTACATGCTTTGAAATGTAATCAACAAGCCTTTTAGTTGGGACATAAGTAGAAAAATCCTTTGAGACTTTGGAAGAAAATATTAATACAACCTCAATTCTAGCATCTCCAAATTGACCACAACCATTTATGATTTTAACCAATGCAAGTGATTATTCCATGGGGGAAATGATATTAAAAAAGGGGAATGCAATTTTTTACTATTTTAATAAATTCATTATTGCCATAAGAATCTAGATATTATGGTTCTTACTTATGAAAAATAATTATGTGCTTTTGGTTTAGAGTGTGAAGAGGTGGAAACACTATTTGAGGGGAAAAGAAACAATCTGTAACAACCCATGGTTGATTTTCCATGTAAATAGAATAAAACCAAGGTCATGGGATGTTGAAATATGTGACTAGGTTTTGCCTTCATAATGTCATATGTAATCATGATTTTATGTATTTGATGTAAAGAGAAAAATAAATTTATTATTTTTATTCTTGAGGCATGGGTTTCATGTTCAAGGGAAATTTTATTTTTAGGTCAAGCACCCATTGAGTGATTCTAGGGCTTGTTATTTATTCTACAAGTCAATTGAGTCATTGTCACATATTGAACACCCATTTGGGTATGTTAGATATTGTAAACGAAAATTTATTTGAGTCAACAAATAGAGTCAAATACCCTCCAAGACCTTGTCAAACGTGTAAACAACAGGTTAGACTTATCAAGTGATAAGTTAGCCTAGGGATAAGGACAATTCATTCTACAAGATGCTACATGAATCCTATATAAAGTGCTTGACCTCATTTGCAAAGATCATCCAATTAGATCACACAAATTCGATAATAAGACAAGATGAAGCCTCATATCAAAGCGAGGAAGGAGGAAGTATACAAAGGAGAGGATTGAATGATTTTGGATTTTTTTCGGGTCATCACCCTCACACGTGTGAAGAGGAGCTATTGAATTCTAAAGTTGCAACAAATCAAAATTGCAGTCATCAACAAAAACCAAGTTTTGGGTCAAAAAGAAATTTCTCTTGCAAGACAAATTGATAAGGAGGAGAATTCATCTCAAGTGAAGGAGAGAAGAGGACTAACTGACCATAATTTTCTCAAACGTGTCACCTAGGGTTTTTATAGCGGGGGCCAAAAAATATAGGTCAAAATTGCAGTCAAAGTTGCACATCTGAAATTTTGGTTAAGGGTGAATTAAAAGATGCTAGAAGGGAAGTTTGACTTGGGTTGTGAAAGTTCTTCAAGGAAAAAGTTTGAATTGTACTTGGAGGGGCCTTGGTTAAGGGTAATAGGCCTTGGAATTCATCAATTGAAGTTCTATAAGAAGAGAAGTGTTCTCGTGGGTTTTCCTTTGAACATGAGAGGTTTCGGCCCTGGTTGATTGCCTATATCTTGTGTCCTTTTGTCTCATTGTTCTTTATTGTTTTGGTAAAAATTGTTTTCTGATAAGAACACTAATTATAATCAAGTGAAATAAGAATATAATCAAGTTAAGCAAGATATATCACAAGAAATTATCAAATTAAGTGAAATCACCTACTCTAGCTGCCCCTAGATTTCTCAACATGGTATTAGAGCTAAGGTGACAAAACAAGGGAAGGCAGCTTGAAGAAGGACCATCAAAAGGAGTCTCAAGAAAGGTCAAGACATCATAGAGAACATCGTGTCATAAAGAAGGACTAACTCACTCATCATATTGAAGGAAATAATATCATAGAAGGCCTCAAAACCCTAGCTCGTCCATATAAGTGTTCAACACTTGAAGTGTTCTTGGGAAGCTCACACATTTTACAATCATCATCTTAAGGAAGATCTAAAGGATCCCACCTCCACTCCAAGAAAGGAGGAATACACTTTTGAGGCATCTTGAAGTATCCATTTCAAGGAAGAAATAAGAGGTGTTATCAATCATCAAAGGAATCAATGTGTTCTCCCTGAATTTGAATCAATAATCTCATCACAAGCATATTTGAAGAAGGACATATCTAGAAGGAGCATCGTCAATGGTAATATTCAAGGAAGCAAACATCGTCATCAAAATCAAGAAGACATCAAGTTGAATATATCACCATCAAAGGAGCATATTCACTTGACAAGTGAGTATCCTTATATCTATGATTGAATCTACTTTTAAAATGACTTCATTATGCAAGGAGAGAAATAAGTTGGTTGGGTCATCAAATTTCCTTGCATGGAAGAAGAGGATAGTTTTGATACTCATAGAAAATGAAGTCATTGGATATGTTAAGGGTTCAATTCTCGAACCACCAAAATAAGAAGCTAAATCTCTAGCAAAGAATATGAAGCGGGAGATAAGGGCTAAAAGAATCCTTATAGAATCAATCAAGGATTATCTCATCCCTTATGTAGCTAAATTGGAGACGTAAAAAGGCATCTATGATAAGCTAGTAGAATTATTGTCCGTACTGTAGGAGAAGTGATATCTTTAAGAGATAAGCTATATAAGGTCAAGGTATCAAAGGAAGAAGGGATAACCTCATATATTATGAGGGTGTCGCAAATTAGAGACCAATTGCAGGAGTTGGGGGAAATAATGCCTGACAAAGAGATTACCACCATGGTGCTCAATGAACTACAAGATGAATGGGGTAACTTTGTATCAAGCATATATGGAAAGAAGGAAGCCACCCCATTCAGTGAACGTCATTGTTTAAGATTAAATAAATTAGGTTGAAAAAAAAAGGTGATGTAAGTGAACAAGTTCAAGCATTTTATGCCATGGCTAGGAGAAAAGGCAAGTTTGGGAATTTTGGTCCTCAGAAAAAGAAGAAAATCAATATGTCAAAAGTCTAATGCTATGGTTGTCAGGAATATGGGAATTTCAAGAGAGATTGTCTTAAACTCAAGAAGAACAACAAGAAAAGAAAATAAACAAATGAAGCCCATGTCATTAAATAAGTGGAGGAACCTGAGAAGAAGAAATCAAAGAACGAGGAAGTGCAAGATCTCTACTATGACGGAGATAATATTCTTTAGTTAAGTTCTTTTTAGTTTTTGTGAAAGACAACTATCATGGTAGCAAGCATTAAAAGTATGATTAGGAGATGACATCATATTAGAAGCATACGATTAAAGTAAGATCTCATGATATCATTATAGAAGATTGAAACGATAGTTGAAGTAGAAGACTACATGGATGTAACAATCATCATAAAAAGGAAGTATCTCTTGGTAAACTTATTGAAAGCATAAGTAGAATATATGAAGAAAGTCATCTAACTCGATAGAAGATAGAAAGAATCATCATACGTAATCATTATTAAGAAGGAGAATTTGTAGGATGAGGATAATTAAGATCCTCCATTGGAGTATTCATTAGAAGGGTCACATCTACTTGGAAGAAGCAAGTGTCTCATTGATTGTTCCACATTGTGTGTGATCCATTGTTTAGAAGGATGATGGTATGGTGACAAAGGAGTGCAACATCTCAAAATGGTTAAAGATTTTTCAAGCAAGGAAAGGAAGTTGTTGAAGGAATTCTAGATGACCAAAAGAAGAATGGAGACATGTATATATTTGATAGATTAAGTAATGTCATCATATAGTTGTAGATAACATGGGTAAATGCTATAATTAATGAGCATGATCGAAGAAAAATGATCTCTTCCTTTGGAAATATTCTTGAAGGCTTATGTTTTGAACTAGTTCACATATTTACAAGATGAAATCAACATAATTTGTCCTTATGTGGAATATGAGGTGGTTGACAAAGATGAAGGAACTATGTATAGAAGTTCTTGGGAAGAAATATGTGAAGGAAGGAAGAGGAGTTTGTGAGAAATTCAACTATGGTCACATAATATAAGATAAGTGACTAGAATACGATGACTAAAAGAATTAGCTAAGACATCTCTATGGAAGAGGTATGAAGACACTGATAAAGTATATAAATGAAGGAGACCCTTGACATTAAATGTCTTGAAGATGTGTTTATGAATGTGTAGGGTGTTGCAAGAAAGAAAATGTCGTGATGTATGGCCATCATAAAAGGTAACTTTGATTTGATGTTCATTTTTATTTTTAAACAACATCTGATTGGGTTGAACCTGGGCTACCAAAAGAGAGTTGTAGATGTCACCTACAAACAAGAATGGATGGAATATCATGAAGGTAACATGACTTGGAAAAGGTAGCTGGATGAAGAAAAGCCAGATGTGGAGTAGAAGATCACTTTTCGATGAAGAGAAGGATGACATGACTGATATGGATTGTGAAGGAAAGTGATGGATGGTCAATGCCCTACGAAGAAAAACTAGAAGATGAAGTCTCCAGAATGAAGAAAATGAAATTCATGGCATTAAAAGAAGGACCCTATGAGTAGCCGAGAGTACCATGATTTGCACCAAAGAGCAGATAGTTTATGTTGGTAACAAGTCCGTAGTTAAGAGGGAGCTTGGACAAGTCCCTGGATAAGAGGGATCTTGGACAAGTCCCTAGATAAGAGGGAGCTTGGGTATATTCCTTTTATAGGAATGAGTATACCTTCCTTAGTTGAGAGGGATAGAAAGACATATAATTCTTGTATTCATATTGTGAATAAGAATGGAGGATTACGTAAGCATCTAAGATTGGTTTTGATACTCTGTTAGGATATGGTAGGGTCTCCAAAATAAGAGTAATTGAAGAGGAAATTCCTTGAGGATGTGTTATTCCAAGATAGGAATTGTCCTAAACGGAAATACCTTTTGAACACCTGGGTGGGGTATGTGCCTTGAGAGATAATGACGATAGTGTCTATTAGTCATTAGTCTTTCCAGCACCATGCTTTGATGTTGTGGAGAGATAGAGATATTAGTGAAGGCCTTGCTATGTGACAATGTTGGTTGGTATGATGAGATGCTCTGGCATAAGCTAGGGAAGTAGCTTATGAGATGGATTACCAATCCGACTCTTGTTATGAGAATTATTCAGTTTGAGTATGTCCAAATACCTTGTATGGATTATGAATACCTCCCTAGTTAAGAGGGAGTGTTGAAATATTAACTAGGTTCGGTCTTCATCATGACATATGGAATCACAATTTTATGTATTTGATGTGAAGAGAAAAAAAAAATTATTACTTTTATTCTTGAGGCATGGGTTTCGTGCTCAAGGGAAAATTTATATTTAGGTCAAGAACCCATTGAGTACTTCTAGGGCTTGTTATTTAGTCTACAAGTCAATTGAGTCATTGTCATGTATTGAAGACCCATTTGGCATGTTACATGTTGTAAAGGAAAATTTAGTTGAGTAAAAAAATAGAGTCAAAGACCCTCCAAGACCTTATAAAATGTGCAAACAACAAGTTGGCCTTATCAAGTGACAAGTTAACCTAAGAACATGGACAAGTTAGCCTACAAGATGTGATAGGAAGCCTATATAAAGGGCTTGACCTCATTTGCAAATATCAACTAATCAAATCACAAAAGTTCGATAAGAAGACAAGAAGAAGCCTCATATTGAAGCGAAGAAGGAGGAAGTATAAAGAGAAGAAGATCAAATGGTTTTGGACTATTTTTGGGTCATCACTCTCATAGATGCAAAGAGGAGCTAGGGCATTCTAAAGTTGCAACAAATCAAAATTGCAATCATCGACAAAAGCCTAGTTTTGGGTCAAAAATAAGTCTCCCATGCAAGTCTAATTGATAAGGAGGAGAAGTCATATTAAGTGAAGGAGAGAAGAGGACTTAATCACCATAATTTTCTCACATGTGTCACCTAAGGTTTTTATAGCATGGGCTGAAAACCGTAGGTCAAAATTGTAATCAAAGTTGTAGGTTTGAAATTTTGGTGAAAGGTGAATTGAAAGTTGTTGGAATACAAGTTTGACTTGGGTTGTGAAATTTCTTCAAGGAAAATGTTTGAATTGGTCTTGGAGGGGTCTTGCTGAAGGGTCATAGGTCTTGGAATTTGTTAATTGAAGTTCTACAAGAAGAGAAGAGCTTTTATGGGTTTTCCTCTCAACAGAAGAGGTTTTGGCCTTGGTTGATCACCTATATATTGTGTCCTTTTGTCTCATTGTTCTTTATTGTCTTGGTAGTTGTTTTATGATAAGAACACTAATTATAATCAAGTGAAAGAAGAATCTAATCAAGTTAAGTAATATATATCATAAGAAGTTATCAAAGTAAGAGAAATCACCTATTCTAGACACCCCTATGTTTATCAACATGGGACATCTATTCCAAGCTGAATGGTGGGTAAGACATTATAGTGGGAATCACATCTAGTTAATAATGGATATGGAAATTAGAAAAAAAAATTGGCATAGGAAAATAGGCAATAATTGGAATTTAATTATGAAAGTAAAGGAAAATAGGAGAAAAGGAAGGTGAAGAGAAACAAATTTTCATGCAAGGGACATTAAAGGAAAAATGAAGAAAATAGGGAGATCAATGATAAAAAAAGGCACCAGAGAATCATTTGAGCTCTTTTTCATTCTCTCATAGTATTTCACACTTAGAGAATTTTTGGAGCATCCTTGGAGCACTCTAGCATTCACTTGGATTTGGAGAAAGCAATGAAGCACAAGGAGTCAATAATATCAACAACTACAATATGCTTATTTTGCAGATAATAGGTTGCGTGTGTGATATCCTTGCTGATTTTTTGATGGATGGTATATGCATGTGGTTCTTGGTTATATTTTATCATTGGCATGGATATTTTCTTGGATTGACAGTGGTTTCAACCTTGCCTTGCTATTTCCTAGATAGCCATGAAACAACTTGGGTTCCATGGATGTTTTTGGTTGAGTTACTAGTTCCTAGAGCCCTGGATAGCTTAGGTAGAGACTCATCTGGTTGATGTTAGTGATTCATGGAATGTATAGGTCAGATCACTGTGCTTAGGGGTTCAGGTAGTTTGGCCTCTGGAAGCCCTAGTTGGTTTTATTTTTGTTTAACCCTTATAATCCCACATTCATGCCTGTAATATGGTGTGGTGGTGATTGACTTAAAGGAAGATTTGGTTCAACCCAATATATGGTTGGGTGGTAAGTGGAAGTCCCTGACATGGTTGGAATTTTCATATCTTAATATGAGTTATTTTACTGTTATGATTTATGAGCACTTGTACTAGTTATTATGGTGATCTTATGGTTTCTTTTTCATAGTTTCTATTATGGTTATATGTTGGTTATATGCATGGTTTATAATATGCTCTAGATATGGATCTCTCTCATGATTTGATAAGTTATTGAATGGTTGATGAATGCATGGGATAACAAGTGTTGTTGCAACTAACTTGAGAGGGAATTGAGCATTCTTGGTGTTTTTCAAATGAAGTTCATAATTTTATGATAAGATATTCTTTCATGACCTATAACTTTCATGTTTACCATATGCTTAACGAAATTTATATGATGTACTAGGCGTTAATGGTCAATATGTTGTTCAAGTTTTGAATGGTTAGCCTTGTCATCACTTCATTTATGATTTTTTAAAGTTTCTGATAGTTTTGGGAAGTGGTCTAGAGGCTAGCCTGAAAAATTGGCATAGATTTCGTGACCACATGCACTGAACTGGAAATTTTGGCCATAACCGCATGCAGGTAGGCTTATGGGTGTGGTTGGAGCATTATAACTACATGCACAATGTTTCATGGTTTCAATTAGGGTGTTAAGTTAGTGAAAAAGAATTCTAGCTTAGGGATTGATCACTTGGGGTGGTTTGCAAGCACCTATGTGGTCTATAGTCCTTAAGGGATGGCTATAAGTTGTCGGTTAGTTGGCCTCACTTCCATAACTAGAACTATGAGGTTGGGTCATATCATAGTGATACTCAGCTCATGTTTACCCTAGATATCTTGTAAAAATGGGTAAATGTGGGAGGCATTATAGTGTGGTATCAGAGTTTCCAGGCTCAAACACTTGGAATGGATGGGCTAAAATGCATATGGTTATGCATGCATGTCAGTTGTTTATTTATTTACACATAACCTGGCTATGTGTTTTGTTGGGTGTAGTATAGGGTCTATAGATGTACCAACATTTGATTTGTCAATCCAGAGAGTTCATGAACTTCGAGATGCAGCACTGGAAATGCCAGAGAGAGTCCCTCGTAACCTACAAAACAAATTCTATTCTATCTTGCGATTAATGTTGAAAATAAATGTAATCCTGCACTAGTTCGAGAAACACCAATCCAAACAATTAAAAGCATGCGGGAAAATAAAAGCAATCAATGCGAAAGAAAATTCTAATTGCAAGTAAACATAAGGGAAATTAGAACTGGAAATCAAGCAATGCCGGCACAATAACGAAAAGACTATAAATGTTGGAATAAATTCAAAAGCAATTCAAAATATTCTGCTTGCACTAATTTTGATTGTACTAATTCTTCTTGCACTATTATGTGTAAGAACAATCTAGAAGTTAAAGGAAACCATAATATTAATTAAGCATTTATCATAGTGCAATTTCCCTTTTATACATGTTGGCTTTGGATTATAAGAATCACAACTTTTAGATAAACTTATATGTGATTGCTGCTTTAATGATGCATGAGTTAATGATTAGATAATTTCACCATTACATAATTATTAAATGCGTAAGGTGAACCCAATCAAAACACAGACCCATGAATTACTGACCAGAGTAGAGGATGCGATGTTTATAAAGACCCAGTTAGTCAATCTAGAGGATGCGATGTTTATAAAGAAATATCTTTCATGCAAGCAAAAAAAAATAAAATTAATTACAAGAATAATTTGTAGCAAAAAGGAAATTAATTTTAAAACTGTAAATAAAACGTTACAATAGATTAAATCATCAACTTAAATAAGGAAAGAGACTGAAAGCAATTAAATAAACTTCACATAGTAAAGAAATAAATTAAATGCTTTCTAGCTAAAAGATGTAGAGTGGTGTCGAGCTAGTCTGGTGGCCAACCCAACCAACTCGCACCCTCTATAAGTGTGTTGATTTACACAGGAATATAAATCATTAAATGTAGAAAATAAATAGATAGATAAATGAACAAAAGATGCTTCAATTAATTACTAAAGAAACAATCTTTTACATAATGCAAACATCGACTAATCCCAGCAAGTAGTAGAAGCATTCCACACTGAAATCCACGTGCTGCTACAATGGAACAACTTCTCCTCCCTTCTGCATTGTGCTTGCCTGTGTGTGCCTTTGCCCTCTCTTAATTGATTGACTAATTAATTAGCTAGGCTTGGAGCCATAACTCTTCTTTTATAATCTTTTTACATTCCAAACTTGGCATAAAACAAGCCAATCCTTTGCAAACATCACAGGGATTGAATCCCAACTAATTTTCATTAACAGAATATCAGTACAACCATTTCCCTACTGAAATAATGGAGATTTACCACGAATTTCCCAAATCTGGGCATTTTCTAGAATTCTGGAAAAGTTGGTATTTTTAACAAACTTCCTCCAAATCCACTTTCGTATCTCCTTAACCATTAAGAATTTTCAAAAACGGCCCAAGGCTTACTAAATTTCCTATGTTGGGAGAAAAACCCATGTTTAGTATTATGAGATTTGCTATGATTGATGCGGAAATTGAGGTGTAAATAGACAGTCTGGAAATTCCTACAAATTCAGGGCTGTAGCATTAATTATTCTCTAAATATAAATCTGTATGACCTGGGTGTGTCTTGGCTTATGTGAAAGTGTTCAAATGAAATTTTGATCATAAACCTCTTTCAGATTCTCCCAGAAATGTGTCAATGTATGAAAGCCCCAAATTGGTGGAGGCATGCTATAAAACTTGCACTAGTGTAGGCACGATGTAAGAACTAAATTGGTGCAGGAATCTATTGCACAGTGAAGGCAGGTAAGTGTAGGTTCAAAACATGATCAAATCAACTTTAACCTACAACATACAAACCTTTATTAAACTTCCATTAATGGTATTTTAATCCCATTAAAACAAAAAAAGTAACAAATACTTGCAACAATAATCATTTAATCAAATAATGGCATGAGATATTTTGAGTGAAAAATGAGACAAAACTGAGGCCCAACATGTTCATCATTCATTCGTGTAGCTTACTTCTTGTTATGATCATGATATTTATGCATGATGTTGATATTTTGATGTCATTACGTATCTATGTCATTCTAATATGGATTGCTTGTGCAGATGTCATAATGTTCCTTGAAATACATTGAGGTACGGTTTTGATTATGTCTATATTTTGTTTATCTAAAATGACATGTTTGTAGGAGATAGAATATTATAGATGAAGAAAATAATGGTGGACTAGAGTTCACATGACTCCCCTTATAGGCCTGATGTGAATTCAATGGAATGGGGTAGGTTAATTGAGTACCAAGGAGAAGAGTACTCTCCTGATTTAGAAGAAACGCTGAAAATTTTGAAGGCAAAAATCAGAAGTTGTAAGGAAGATAATAACAGGTTGATTGAGGCACATGAAAGGCTTACAACAGCTTAAGAAAAGCAAGAAGTGGTTAATGAAGTAATCCTTCAGAGCCTTTCAAATTTGTAGAAGAAGGGACAACTGTGGATCATTCACTGAAAGGAAGAAAAGACTAATGGGGCATATGATAGTAAGTGTTGACCAGGATACATGTTCGACACATATATACAATTAGACGTAGCATATGTTTGGATAAACCTGAAATACGGGATACCACTCATGGATTTTATTCTAGTACCAATACTGAGAGACATCATCATCATTACTGCTAACATCCTTATAAGAGGAGTGAGAAGCAATATTTTCCATAGGAGTTCAAGAAAGCCAAGCCTCCTACGTTTGATGGGGTTGTGAAGAAATCAGAAGATGAAAAAGTATGCCTGCTTGGGATGAAGAAGTTCTTCAGATTACATAATTATTCAGAGAATATGAAAGCCAAGATAACAATTTTCAGTCTCAAGGGAAAAAGCAGATATCTGGTGGGAAGATGTGAAGCATGTTAGTGGCATCAAGGTAGAGGAGCTTAGTTGGCATGAGTTTAAAAGACTCTTCAAGAATAAGTATTTGTCTAAGAGATATTATGGTGGGAAGGCCAAGGAGTTCTATGAGTTAAACATGGGTTCCATGACAAATGAAGAGTACACGACTAAGTTTTTGGAGTTGTTTAGGATGAGAAGACAAAGGTCCAAAGGTTCATCAGTGGACTACCTTTAGCATTTAAAGATCAGATTGAGTATGATGATCCTCGGTCATTGCCTGAAGTGATCAGGAAGTTGAGGCATTTTTATGCGCAGTCAAAGCACAAGTTTTAGCCTAAGAAAGATTGGAAAGGTAATAATAAGACTAAAGGAAAGTGGGCTAAGAAGTGAGGAAGACCATATGATGTAGGTGAAAAGGAAAAAATAGTATTGTACAAGAAGTTCAATGCAGTTGGTAGAGAACATGGATTTTAGCCTAAGGATAAGAATAAGGGCGATGGTAGGATGTTGGGTCCCCATAATACTAGTGATTACCCCATTACTATTGTATTTATACCCCTTATTAATATTGTTGTGCCCCTATTGCCCCCATATTGTGCCCCATAGAACCCCTTTATTGTTATTTTTGTGGCTTTATATTATTATTGTTAGGTCGGCTGGTTTATATTGTGACTCCTTAGACTCCTATATATAGAAAGGAGGGTTTGTCATTTGAATCATCCAAGA